>JAUZNJ010035242.1:0-12352 GCA_034780135.1 Jordanella pulchra
GCTGCCGCCACAGTTCTTAAGACAGCTCTGAATAAACTGTTAAACTTTTGTCCTGTCTGGCTTGAATTTTGGGTCCTCAGTACCAGCGCGTTACACAGTAAGCTTGAACACTGAGGGAGGAGTGGAGAATGACATAAGAACCAGTTCTCACTATTTTCACAAATAATGATAAAAACATTGACCCATATTTAGGTCTTTCATTGGTATTTTATAAGTATTTGAAACTGGAAATCCAGTTTGTTAATGGAGCAGATGTCTCTGAGGTTGAATCATTTTTATCTTTAACTTTCCTCTGTAAAAACATATATTATGTAGTGTGCTGCCTTTTTGTAACTTATTCAAAACTATCATGGAAATATTACTATAGAAAGTAATATATTACCAGCAGTCACCTACAGCGTATGTGAAAACCAGGGAAAACACACATTAGGAGAGCAGTTTCAAATGAGTCTTTTTCTTCCCTCATTTTTCAGAACCAGAAATCAGAGTGAAATATCTGTGTGGGTGTGGGGAGAGTTTTTGACAGATCTGCCATGAAAACATTCTGCAGCCGAGCACACAAACAAGCGAACGCCTCGTCGTGCTCAGAAAGCTGTGCTCACAGTCCTTTCTTATTTGCAGTGTTTCGTCGCAGCGCCGGTCCTCCCAGGGTCCACGGAGGGCTGCCTCTGAAGCTGAACCCCTCCAGCCCTCATTTGCATACAAGTCCGGCTCGCTCTTTCACCCTCGGAGCTCCTTTTGCCTTTTAACCTCAAAAAGCTCAGAGTCTCTGCGTGTTTTTGTTCAACCTTTCGTGGTACAGCCCATCTGTCAGCTCGGTTCAAATGCCATTCTGCTCTCATCACTGCATCCATGCCCTTTTCCAAGTCAGCCATTGATAACACATAAAACCCCCCACACACTGAATAAAGGAGGATGACATTTGTTTGAGCTCTGAGTTCCAGATCCTGTTGAGAAGGAAACTGAGAGCTGGACAGATTTTCATCATCATCATTTAGTCTCAGAAAGAACAGGAATTTATTACAGAACAGAAACTTTGTTGGTCTCAATCCTGAGTGAGTTTTTATGCCTTAAAAAAAAAAGATTTTAAAACTAATAACAGTAAAAATGCATCTGAATATAATGAACCTTTTAAAACCTGGTGCTCACTGTGTTGCTTTTAATATTCGTCACTTGATTTTCTCTATCTTCCATTTTGATTGAAATCTGCTTGTGTCCACTGGTCTCCTTCAGCCTACATCTAGTCCTGCCAACAACGCTTCACGTCCTTCCAGGTGGCGCTCTCTCTGTAATCATCAACTGAAGCCTCGCTGCAGTGGCGTCCCTCCCGTCGCTCTGGACACATAAACCCTGTTTGATTTGAACGCACCTTTACGCTTTTCTCCAAACACCTCTTATTTATCCAGTGTTTGGACGTTTTTGAAAATCCGATTCCATGATATATTTTCAGTGAAACTACATTAGCTGTTTGTTGTGTCTTTAGTTTATGAAAAGAATGTTGAAAATCCATCCAGAAATCTGTAAACCTTTGAAATGCCTGGTTATTAAAAACACAAACTCTTTGTAACAGAATAAAAAGGTGATGTGACTAATAACTCCAGAATGTTGATAGGAAACTCACACTTAACTTTCTAATCTCTAAGGAATCACGCCCCCATTTGTTTCCAGCAAACTAATTTACTACTTTAAAGCTGAAGAGAAAACAGTGAGATGCAGGAAAGACAGAAGCAGAAACAGAAGATTTTCCACTATAATCAAACACCAACAAGGAAAAATGAAAAATCGTTGCGTCTCTGATAAACCCACTGTGAAGTTTTATCTCCTGCCGCCTCAAACATGCCAACTTAACTAAGCTTCAGACTCTCCGTGAACAAAGAGTTGAACCAAAGCCGGGTCCCTTATGTACATTTGTCTTCTTATTATTGCAGATTGTCAAAAGCTGATTTCATTTTCTTTTTGCCACCAAAACAATCTTTTTATTTTATTTCTTTTTTATCACACTGTTTACAGGTCTGTTAAGCCTTTATCTTTTATTTAAAACAGAAAGAAACAAAAAGCTTTTTTCCAGAAGCTGCAGGAATAAACGGAAACCTGAAGGCTTTCGGATGTTAGTCTGTTTGTGTGAAAACTGGAGCAGCTCTGCAGCATCTACCCATCTGCACCTGTGTGGATATGAAACATTTAAACAGCTCAGATGTGATCTTATTTATCTGAAAGCAGTTCGATGACCTTCATCCATGTGTGGTGTCACACTCAGGGGATTCCTCTGCAATAACATTAGCTTCGGTAGCGTAAAGAATCAGATGTGACAAACATCCTCTGACAGTGTTGGACGCACACATCTGGACTTTTCAATCATAGCTCGTCCTTTTCAGGGACCCTGTAGTTGAATAGGTATCAATAAATCCACATACGATCTGATTTTAGTGCTCGGTTGCAGGATTTTTCCATCTAACCGAAGTTGGACTTTTTATGTTTGGGCTTCATCCTGCTTGTTCCCGCAGTCAGTGGGTAAAGGACAAGTAGCCAGTCCTTTAAAGGAACAATTGTACACGTGTGTAGTATGTAGATACAAATGTACTGCAAATACAAAAGCAATAGAAAAAGTGCTGCTACCACAGAAATAAGACTAACATTCAAAACACATGCAAAAAGAAAAGCTCTACAAAAGTCACAGGAAATAACAGCAAAGTGCAAACATGCTGCAAATACAAAAATAATGCAAATACACACAACACATGCAAAGTAGTGACAACAAATACAAACAAAACCATTTGCAACTTTAACCACTAGGGGCACTAGATCCATACCTTCCAGGCTCCTGAAGGCCGCTGGTAGAATGAAGCACCTTCCTCTGTTTGTCGTCTGATAGCAGACGACTTCGGACCAGCATATAGTCGAGGCAACATTCACCCCTCTACATTAAATCTTGTGTTTCTGAACAGCTAAGGCTCAGATCTGTTTGTTTAGCTAGCAACATGGCGTAGTTAGCGCTGGTGTTTAAAGGGAGGCCAGACTGCTGTAAAGCAACGCTCTTGGTCACATGACTCATTCAGGCATCAATCCTACCTTCTACAGTTACATAGTTGTTGAGAAGGAGCGTTGATGCTCACCAAGTGCCGACTGTTGACCTGAACAATCATTTAAATCATCTCCATCAGATGGACGTCTTGTCTTTGCAGTATATTTGAATTTGTTGTGCTTTTATGTATTTGCAGTGTATTTGCACCTTTTGACTACTGTTGAGTACCAGAAACCTACGGTCGATTCTTTATCACCAGTTCACCTAACATTGTTAAAATGTGACGTTTTAGTTAGCAAAGGAAAACTGATGCATTCAAAAGGAAGGAAGGCCCACTCTGTGACTCAGTGGCCTTTTAGCTTTAGGGCAACAAGGTTGCTCCACCTGCATCACAAACACTGACAACAAATTCCAGCTCTCACTTATGCCTCCTAGTAGTGGAAAATAACCAACCACTGTTTCTGTCCTACTGACCTCACCTCGGATCTCCAAACACTCTGTGAGCCGCTATTCTTCTACCATTTGTGTTGTTTTAAAAGGTCTTAGTCTGGATAAAACTCGGAGGGCTTTATTTGGAACATGCATCAGATCTTTCTGCATGCTTATGAGAGCTGAACCTCTCTCAAACTCGACTGCTGTGAAGCAGGTATGAATTAATCAGTGCCGGTGATGTGAGAGTAGATGGGATGCAGGGAGGGGTCAGGAAGAACAAGCTCCTCCGAAGTGTTTGATAGGCTCCATAAGTTCACAGCTGTTGCATTTTAAACTGCAATGAATCATGGCGACTCTGATGGAACTTATCTTACTCAATATCATCCTTGACTTGAGCTGCAATTAGTCTACTCTGGTGACACTAATATATGCAAATCTATGACTGTGACTTACTTTACAGAAACACAGGAAACTTTGAAACTTAGCATTAGCCTTTCAAATCAGGGCTGCGTCTAAAGACTCGCACCGAGTGGCTGTTTAGCTCGCAGTAGAGAATGACCTCGACCCTGCTGCCGGGCCGCTGACCTCTGGTTAAGATAAAGGTTTTCTTTCAGCAGATGCATCTTATTATAATCCACCTTGAACTTCTGATGTCAAGTAATGCATCTTTCAGGTTTATTTTTCTAAATTAAAAGCTGATCGTTACAAAAATCCGTAAAGTTTCCAAACTTTATTAGAGGAATAATATTGTACTTTCTGTCCGCTATCTAAATGCACAAGTAGAGAATCTAAAGGTCTGAACAAAGTGAAATATTTTATAGTACCGGGAAACATATAGAGCCGTTAGTTCTTGTTGTATCATTGATTTTGATTTACAGAAAACAGCAGGGGGGGGGGTGTTGGCTTGTTCCTGATCCATAGTTGATTTTGCGGTTATTCTATGCTGTATATGTGAAAAGGACACTTAACAAAGTCACTTCTATACAGTACCATCCCACAGGGTGAGTTTTTGGACCAAAGGAAGAACATTAGCGTCCAGCTTCAGCTGAACCAACAGGAAGCATCGATCAGGATCTAAGTCTGGGTGCAGTGATGGACTCAGAGCTGAAGACAGGAACAGATTGGACCTTCTGTCACCTGAAGAACATCTCCAGGATTAAAAGACTGTTGAAAAGCTACTTCCTGCTTTGTTTATCTTTAGTAGAACTGATCCCTGCAGCAGGTGGATCAGACAGAACATCAGCCCGGTTCTAAAGTCCTTTCACTGGATCCACATATCTCAGAGAACATTCAGACTGGTTGGCAGGGGATCAACAGCCAGACCTCTCAGGTCTACTGGACCAGAACCGGAACCAAACACAGAGAAGCAGCTTTTAGTTCTTCTGCTCCTTTAATCTGGAATAAACTCCCAGAAAGTGTAAAAGAGCAGAAAGCTTTAGATGATTTAAATCCAGATTAAAAACCTGCAGACTGTGATATTCAAACATTATTAAGCTTTTTATTTTATTATGAATCATTACATTGCTAAATATTTTTAAATCATTATAGTTTCATTTATTATTTTATTCTTTTTATTCATGTTTATTACAGAAATGTGTTTTATAAATAAACCTGCCTTGGCTCTCTGTGAGGAGGAGGATTTTAAAATCTATTCAGGGTTTAACAGGAAGCCAGTGAAGAAAAGATAAAGAGAAATTTGATGTCTGTTTTTATTATGCTGCAACAGTTTGGATCAGCTGAAGGTTCATCAGTTAACAACCAGTGGATTTAAGAGCCCAAAGAAAAACAAGCGAAGGTGAGAAGGTTTGATCGGAACATTTTAGCAACCAGACAATCCAAAGGAGAACGGGGGGGAAGCAGGAAGCCCTGTGGCCATGTTGGCCTCTGAGAGGCAGACGTTCTGTTTTTACATGAACTGTATTACCTTACTGATCCTGGTGATGTTGGTCACTTTGATGAGTTGCTGGAGGGATTCCTGCCAGTGAGCCGCTCGACACCAAAGCAGATTTCTGTCCTTATTAGAACATTTTGTTTGCTTCATATTTTCATGGTTTTAGTCACATAAAAAAGAAGTTTCTGGCAGCCTTGCTTACAGGGAAGGCTAAACTATTTTCAGCTGCTTACCTTTGAGCTCAGGGGAGACCTGCTGAAAGGTAAAACGGACGGACCTGTGTGGCGCCTCCAGAGCCCACTCTGTGGGTATTTTTCTGTCAAACAGAGGCTGAATCATGGACTGATGATCTCTTCATTGCTGCCCTGATATCCGTGACCAGAGTCCATTCAGCCGCAGCTCCTCTGTCTCCTCTCGGAGCATCATCTGGAGCGTGTAAAGAGAGGCTTTCTTTGATGACTCTGTCTGGGTCCTCAAACCGTGATAAGCAGCAACAGCAGAGACAATAGAAGGTGAGATGAAACAAAAAAGGCCAAATTCACTGCCTGCTTTGAGCAGCAGGGGGCACTGTTGTCCCATCTACTGCCTGATCTTAAAAAACCCACTTGGACGTGAACTCACATACACGCACTCAGAGAGTCTATTTAATGTGGCGGCTGCAGAGACGTCCTTTCATTATGTCACCATGTTCAAAGAGAGAGCGGTAGATCAAAGTCAGATTATTCTAACTTTTACATGAAATGTGTTTATCTCTTTTTACCAATGAGAATAACAGCAAAAAGGTGCAGAATTCAAAGCACCACAACTTAAGAGGAAACGGTTAACAGGTAGTAATAAAACCCTATGTCTGCATATCCTAATTGGCCACAATAGGCAGCATATTTGTGGAAAAAAGCCAGCTGCTGTTTGGTGTCTGATAAAAGTGCAGGACGACAACAGAAGGCTGAGGATGCCGACGAAGGCAGCTGACAGTTCAGCAGCAGCTAAATGTAAAAATGGGATTTAATTGTCTTTCTCCATCAGATGGACGGACAGCATCCGGCTGCAGGAAATTGCTGCTGCTGCTGAGAGCGAAAGGTTTGCATTCACAGACGGAGCCATCGGATGCTAATGAAACTCACACTCTGAGCCTCACCCACAGACTTTTAGCAGAATGACTCTGGTAAAGTCAAAGAGTTTCATCTGGGCCCATAAGATGTAAAGACCTTCATATTCTGCTGCTTGGTGCTGACAGGAGAAGCTAATAGAAAAGAAAACTAGCAGTAACTGAGTCTGTTTCACTCCATTACTTTCATTCACTCCTCGGTTCAGGTAACATCTTGCTTATTTGCTGTCAGTTAATCCTCCTCTTGAGCTTCGACTGTTTAACTTCAAAGTGTTTTTCTGCTGACGGACTCCGTGTGTTTCTGCTGTAAATCCTGCTGTCAGCTGGCAGCACAGGCTGCCTGTCATGGCCGCCTTCCCCACCATAAACCATCTGCAGCGGCTCTGTGACTACTGTGATTGCTGTCAGAGCCTCTTAGCTGCACTGCAAACAGTGAATTAAAAGTAGGTAAAATATTCATGAAAGAAGTGAGTAACTTGATTTGAGATGGTGAGTAAAATAAAAGATTTTATGTGAACAATATATAACTAACTGATTTTAAGAGCCAAAGTACTCCAGAGATTGGTGATTTCAAAAACTTCTGAGAATAGTTCTTTCCAGGAGTCAGCAGAAATGTTTGGACCAATGAAATGCAGTGACGTGTATGATGTCAACCAGAGGCGGAAGGCAGAAGCAAAACAAACATGGCGGTACCGGTTTTTCTCTGGAATAGCCTCTATGTCGTTTTGAAAAAGAAGATGGTTGCAGGTCCCTAGATGGGAAACAAATGAAGCTGCTACTGCTGCTGTGATTGGCTAAAAGCTCAACATGGGAGCAGGTTTCCAGCTAGCTTAAAGAGTTGTACTGAATGTTCCTCCCTTTTGCAAACAGTTTCTACAGGAGCCTTCCCAGATCGATCCGTTTGGTTCAACTTGAACAGTGACAGCAAGTGTTGGAAAACCTGCACACGCCGAGGCGCTATTCCTTTAGGTCAAAGGTTACCAAAGAAGAAGCACTCCAGACGCACACAGTGCAACCTCAGCGCACATGTCCGCTGAACGCAGCCTGTGTGACGTTCTGTAACAGGACCAGACTGGATGATGGGACAAATCCCGTGACGTCACGCTTCATTCAACAGTTCGGAGCAGGTCGCCATTCTTTCTCTTTTGTGGCGATCTTCTAGCCGGGCAGGAGAGGCGCAGGAGAGGAGCACGTCTTCTTAACTTCCTTTTGTCCGAGCTTGGCTGGCGAGGCGGATTAAACTCCCTGCACTCCGAACCTGGATGCAGCATCAACTATAAGCCTATTTCAGTAGATGAGGAAAAACAAGGTGTTTTCCTGCTGTACGGCGCCTAATTAATTCCTCTGCAGCCAAAGCTGAACCGTGCTGCTGAGAACCGCTATACACTTCAGCTACCTGCTTTTATTCCCCCGAGGGAAAGCTGTGGTTAGTGCTTTGCTGAACACTAAAGCTATCAAAGTTTCCCTTATTTGCTGCAGCAGACTGATCTAACTCCGAGAACCGTTTTGACTCGAGGGCTGAGCGAGACGGTCTACCATCCTCCGAAGAAACACCGATCAGAGAGAGAGTTGGACTGTTCCATCATCTTCCTGGAGAAACCAGGACAAAGGATCAGCTCATAGTAAAACCGTTTTTGGTCCTCTAATCTGTTGCTTGAAGACAAAGGCTGTTCATGCTTGGGTGGAGGTAGTTAAGTTAGGATTGCATGTGTTTAATGAAAAGCTGGTTTATGATTGATTGCTTCCATATTTTTATTCTAAACAAGTGCTGGTTTTTAATTGTGTGTGAATGGCTGTGCATGCTCGATCTTTCCTTTTCCTGTCCTAAAGTGTTGAAGGTTAAATACGTCAACATCCTGCGCTTCCCCTGAACCCTTTTCCAAAGAATTGTTATTGCTATTGTCCCTGGTGCAGAAACGCTCGCCTGTCCCATACGTACTGACGTCCTCCGTCACGTGGCTAGCCGCCATCTTGAGAGGGTTACAACACGCGTATCGTACCGTTGTTTCTTTCATTTATTGAATTCCATTTATATTGTGCCTTATTCTCAGTAGTGTGTAGTGCTAAGTTGATGCTAGATCCACTATAATTGGATTGTTAGTTAATAAAGGTCTGTGGTTTTGTGGAGTGAACGTTTGATCACTCGGGTCAGATCCATCCTTCTTGGTTAACGGTTGAAGTTTACAGAGATCATTTTCTTTTCACCTAGGGACAATTGAGAGGCGCCAATTAACCTAGAAGTCATGTTTTTGGACGGTGGGAGGAAGCCGGAGTACCCAGAGAGAACCCAAGCATGCACAGGGAGAACATGCAAACTCCATGCAGAAAGACCCCAGGTCGGTATCAAACCCAGAACCTGGCTAACCGCTGCTCCACCGTGCAGCCCGTCCTAGTTACCTCATAGATCAAAATCTGCTGCTTAAGAATCCAACACAAGGTTAGAAATATTCATCCTGTTGGCAAAACATTCGTCTGAAATGAAGAAATTTGTTTTTATTTCTACTGTTTTTGTAGTTTAAATAGAGGTGACATGATTTCCACTTTCACTGCTCTGCCCTCACACACACCTGAACAAGCTTGTGTCAGACTATACTTGTGGGGACAACTGACCCCCCCCCCAAACCCAAAGAAGAGAAGCTGCCCTCAGGGGGACCAGTCCTTGGTCCCCACAAGTAGCTATAAGTCCTCCTGATGTAGCAGCTTTCTGAGAAAATGTCCTCACAGGGTAACAGATACGTGACCCCACACACACACATCTGTTCTACGCAGAAACACATGGATTCCTGTGTGTTTGTGACACTGTGAGGATTCAGCTGGAGCTGCTTTTACTTCACCTCAATGAGCCGCTTTCTGCTGATGTTCTGCACCAGTCATGAACCAATGAAACCAGTTAAGTACCAATCAGGCCTGTGCAGCTTAACCTCTGCAGCTTTGGGTGAATTAAAAGTCATGATCAGGAATGAATGAACAATCTCTGGTTTTTATTGTGACATCCATTGATCAGAGGGCAGTTAATCATCTGCTCACTGAGAGGTTTTATAGCTGGCAGTAAGTAGCAGCAGACAGAGGAATCACACTTTGTCTGATTTTATCACACTATAAACGCTGTGGATCAGCATAAAGTAGAGCATGAGATGAATTAGAAGAAAATGTCAAACAGAATTTGTAACAAACAAGCACCTGATGAATGCAGCGTATGTTCACATGTGGTCCAGTCACCGAGGCTGTGTGGCTCAACAGGACGGCCGGCCGGACGCTCTCTGCACCACCTTCCTGAATTTCATCAGCAAAACAGGAAAAGTCAGACCAGAAGGGAAGTTCTGGTAAATGTCAGAATAAAATCCATCCTCCAACCGATGCCTGGTGATAACATATTCCATCAACTCTGACCTTTTCCCCCCACAGCATGATGCTGCCAGTACTGTGTTTGACTCGTTCCGAGGGACTAACAGAGAAACGCTCCTTTCACGTTCCCTACATGCATCAACATCCAGAACTGTAAGAGATGTGAATGTTCTGTAAGGTTCTGTGGTGGCGCACACATACGCAGGGTTATAAACAGGGGTGACCACAGGAGGAGACTGACGCCTCTATCAACACGATCGCTGCGAGATGTTCCCCAAGATGTCCGACTGAAACCCGTCAGGAACGTTAGAATGTTTGTTCTGAACTTCCTGACAAAAGTTTGTTCAAACTGAGCTGCAAACAGCAAAAGTTGGTCAAACTCAAAATGTTAAGGCAACAAACTTCTGCAAATTATTCAGTTATTGACTTTAATGTGATCAGTCAAGCTCTGTTTTAAGTTTACCAAACATTAAATTACTTCTTACTTGTGTGAAAGCAGTGGTGACTTTAAATTAAAAATCACAAACTTCTTACCTAAAAATCCTACTTTTTTAGAGCTTATTGTATCTCAGTGGGGGAATTTGTCATCTATATCTTTACCTTTTAGTTTTAGTGACACCAGCAGCCTGAGTTTGGATCCTCTGACCCTTGCACTTGATGCCTTGCTCACTAACCTTTGGCAGTTCCCATTCCTCATTACTGGGAGATTAATTATAGGTCCACTTTAAACTCAGATAAAAATTAAATAAGGCTTTATGGTGATTGTACAGAGAGTAAGATTATATTCTGATTGGCAGCATCTGTTTAGCAGCAATTTGTGTTTTTATTTGAACAATAAAAAAAACATTAAGCCTCTAATTTAAAAACCGACTCCAGATGTTGGTCTTCCCAAATTTCACAACAAAAGCATGAAAACTAGCTGAACTTTGACCTTTTTAAAACAACCAACAACTTAAAGGTCTAACCATTGATAACTCACTTGATAAAGGTAAAGATTTCTGAAATTAATGTCCCTGTTTTTCAGGTTTACACAAGAAAAAAAAACTCATTTTAAATAAAAAAATATCTTTTTACAGTCTGGAGACAAATCTTTGATGCAAATAGAAGCTGATCGTCCACAGAAGAAGAGTCCCAGTGTCCAGAGACCAGGATCCCTGTCACAGACCGCCAAAATAAAGTATCTATAGAGGCTCCTCAAACTGAAGCACTGAGCTGCTCTCACATGCAGTTGGAAGTTTTCTCACTTTTGCTGTAAAACGTAGAAGCAAAATCAAGTTGTGATTAAAAGTGTGGCTGATTGAACCTATTCTTAGAGAAAAGACATGAATAAATCCATAAGGTGAAGCTGTCAGAGGTGCTAACATCACCTGCAGAGAGCTCTGCATCAGATGGGAAAGCTCAGCAGACTGGGAACGTGCAGGACACTGATGTCAGGGAAAATGGCTGTAATAAGTCAGCGCATTGCTCAGTGTTGACATTAAAAAATCTTACCTTGAGTCTGCTGCTCAGTGAGTGCGCTCTGAGGCGCAGGCAAAATGGGCTATTTCTTCTGATGCCTGCTATTAGCTGTCATCACATGAGATAGGATTTTATCCTCAGCGTTTCAGAGTGGGGCTGTGGAAGATGGAAAAAAACATCTACAGCATTTGTATACAGATCTCTGGGTAATAAATATTCAACATACCTGACTTTGCATTAAAGATTCTGCTATTTTTGCAGACATACTAAAATTCCTGCTTTTTTTATCATCATAGACTGTAGCTACTGTGGTAAAAGTAGAATAAACATTATGACATTATTTTGTGATAACATGTTTACTTCTATATGCAAATGATATGATATCTTTGATTTGGGATTCCAGAGCATCCCACGCAAACATATTATTAGTCATGTTATAAATGTTAATCTGCCTTTTTATTTACATGAACAAACTAAAACCAGTAGGAAGAGTCGTCTTGCCCAGACCTGCATAATCTACAATCACAGGTAAGGAGCCATTTCAGGTTCTCTTTATGTCCAAAACGGGTTGCCATATGTCCAAATAGTCATTGATTTATCATGCAGAGCATATCAGTCTTAATACTAGGACCAGTTATTGAAGAACCAGCGTTTCAAAATATTCTTTACTGTGGCATGAAGAAGAATTTAAACACCATTTTGTTTGAGACATTTATCTTCCTTCAAACTCTAAAATCCTTGAGAAATTAGGTCACATGTTCTCCCAACCTGGAAGCCCACGATAGGGTGAAGGACTAACGTCTCTTTGAATGAACTACAGGCTGTGGGTCTGTGAGGAAGCAGAACTCTGGGATCTTTGGACCTTCTTCTAGAAAATGACTCTGGTTCAGTATTTGAGAACTTATTGTTTTTATATGTATTGTTAGACATCTTATATGTGTGCTCTGTTATATGAAAGAAGGGATGTGAAATTCCTTGTTAACTGTGTGGGCCAAAGATAATCTGTGGATTTCCACCCAGTGTTTCTGTTGGGATCCGGAGCCTGTCGCTCCATCTTTCCTCCAGCAGAGTGCGCCTCGAGTCCCCTGGGCTGGAGCCC
>JAUZNJ010035243.1:0-12351 GCA_034780135.1 Jordanella pulchra
CAAACAAGCCCAGCGCCCCGCCCCTGGCCCAGCCCTGCCATTAAGCCATAGTTTGACACCTCATTCTGCAAGTATGTTGCCAGAGGTTTGTTAATGTTTGCAAAAAGAAGTCTGTGCTTTTGTGCAACTATTTTTATGTTGAACTTTTTCATTCCTAAAAATGAAATAACCAGACGCACACATTTCTATGTACCCAACTATTGTACATAAACACTAACATCTTTATCACCAGGTTATTTAAAAGGTTGTGTTTTAATTACAGCTTTTTTCTTTCAGTTACGCATTTTAAGATGTATCAAAAAATAATACTGTACCGGAAATTCAAATTATTTTGTAAAAGCTTATAAATCTATATAAACAAAGTGGAAACTCTGAAGAAAGATGAAACGAAAAAATATTTTTATTCTGTCTTTTTACCTATTTAAAGGATATATATATATATATATATATATAATATAAATTATGAGGCATTATAGCAAATTAGCATGCGAATAACAACCATAAGTTAGGTGCTATTTTCTTAGCTTGCTAGTGTCTTCTGTTGTTATGCTGACAGCTATGCTAACCGTTTTACCAGAAATGCTGCATTGCCAATGGGTACTACTGACTCAGCATTTAACGGACAGTCGTGTGATTAACAGAGTGTAAACAATGTTTGCTGGGACACACCAACCTTTCATTTGAGCTTAGCAGAGTGAAAATCACATCGAACCGCTGTCCGCTCACAAAATCTCTGAGGGCGCTGGGTGGAATGGACAACAAGGCAGTTTTTAAGCTCTCGAGCTCTTCAATTGGGTCTTCAACTCCTGATATCTCCTCCAGCAAACTTTGAATAGTGGCGGCCATGACTGTTTGGTTTGGGAACTCCAGTGGTTACTTCCGCTTCTTCTTCGTGTTACGTTAGCCTCACACAACCAGGGAGCGCCTTACCGCCATCTAAAGGTTGAAGTGGGAGCATCCAGTTGCTCGGTGCACCATGTAGCTTGTAATTTTCATTAGACGATATTGTTGAAATATTCTTACCATTATCAAGTCTGTTTTATTTCTATAAAATTAGATAGACAAAGAATAGGGTTAAATATGTTGTTACAATAAGTAAGGTTAGCAAAGGTTTAATTTCGAGATCTTATTATCAACAGAAAAGCATTTTTGTTACATTGATAGCAGCAAGTTAACCAAATCTTTACATTTTTTGATTACTTAATGTTTAAAATGAAGGATGTAAAGCAAATTTTAAACATTTATGCTAACAGCTTTGAGTGAAAAAAAACATAATTGTGTCATTTATTTCCAGTAAAAGAAGGATTTTACATTCTATTATTTATGTGATAATCTTAGAGAGATAAGTGATATAAGCATAAGTTAGGTTGATCAATCAAAATTTAATTTGAAGCATAATTGTGGGATTTTGCTGTTGTTGTTCTTTTTTATTTTTCTGAAACCTGGCCATAGTAAGTAAATTATATCTTGGCTGTACTGAATGAGTATGCATACCGCTGGATACACTCGTCTAAATGAGAACCAGGCCACAGGGAGCAGAGTTACATGCTCCTAAAACTAACATCACAGTCTAGTGCTGCCTTAACCATGTTTTGCTCCAGGAACTATGTTATCAGGGATAGTTGAATGTCAGTTTACTACCATAAATTGTATCTTGTACGTTTAGACCAAAATTTTAAATTTTGGTTTCATCTAACCAGTCCCCCCATCTTTATTAAGTATATTTTTCTCCTGTTCTTTTGCGTGTAAACAGACCACCTCAACCAAGCAGTAGATTTCTACAGTTGCTTTGAATACAGCTGGACTTTTGACTGCTTGTTTGATGAAGGTAAATGGTAAATGGTGAGAGGTAAATAATATTAAGAGGACTTTAGAGTAAGAGGACTCTAAAGAGCTTTACACTACATTAAGTCGTTCAAATGCTGATGGTGGTAAGACACATCATAGCCACAGCTGTGCTGGAATGCACTGACAGCATGAGGCTGCCATTCAATTGGCACTACCTGTATACCAGCAGTAGGCATGGTGAGTGAATATTTTCCCCAAGGACAAAAGACAGAAATCCCTACGTCATGATCTAACATCATCACATCTCTTTACACAACCTGCCATTTAAGGTGGCTGGCCATATAGGGTTGAGCTTGTGCCATAATCTTTTCTATATCAATTATTTGGTTGTACTTTTAGTTCATGTAGTCAAATACACAAATATCGAACTTGCTTGCTTAAGAAAACCCCTTTAATTTGTTGAAATTCTAGCAAAGTTTGTAGTGTCTAAAGATTTTTATTGAGGTTTTTAAAAAAACAATTAGTGATGAATGGTGAATATTAAATGATCATTAACTCTTATCTGTTTATTTTTCTCCATTTCATTGAATTAGTATGCATAATGTATGATGTACTCCTCGAAATCAAGCCCTGAGTTTGGAACAGGGTGCACAGTTACATGCTCCTAGTGTTTCATGTAAGTAGAGAGTCATTGTGTCATCTGTTTTTGTTGTAGAGCCATTCTGTCCCAGTAGGTTCAATCATCACTTGCTACTAATAAACAGATGAGCAACAAGACTTTTGCAGCAGCTGTCATGCAGGTACAGAATTCATTTTTTCCATCTCGTGAATTTTAAATGAAGTTTTCTTTACTGTATTTAGAGTAATCCATCTATTTTTTTGACACTGCAGTGCTGTTTGTGCAAGCTGCGTACCCATCAGTGGTGCTTCCTTCTGTTCAACATCCTGCTGTTCCATGCACTGCTATTCGGGGCAGATTTTGTGGAGGAATACATCTTGCAGCCTACCCCTGTGGTTTACACTGATGTTACAGTTGCTGACGTGAGGGAGAAAGCAAGGAAACTGGACTTGAGCGCCATAAGAGAGAATGTGTCCCAGGCTTATCCAATTTCTAACTCCGACACCTGCAAAAACTCCGACCTCTTCCTCCTCGCTCTGGTCTTCAGCTCTCCAGCTAATATCACCCAAAGAGATGCAGTGAGGAGAACGTGGGCAAACCGAACACAAATTCAAGGTTTTCCTGTTAAGATACTCTTCTTCACAATATCGAATCAGTCTTTTACTACACAACAGGAGCTCTTGAGAGAGTCTGAACTTCACAGGGATTTGATCCAAATCCATGCTGTACATGAGTCACCTCTCTATGGAGAAAAGGGTAGATTATTGCTGGCTCTTCGCTGGGTTATCAAGTTCTGTCCTCTTGCACGTTTGGTTCTGTTGACCAAAGACTCTGTGTTCATTAACCTACCTGCTATTGCAAGCTACCTACTGGGGCTTCGCAGACATCCAGAGGACCTGTATCTAGGGAGAGTAATCCAAAAAGAGTTTCCTGAGAGGGACCCAAACAGTCCACATTACCTGCCCCGCACTCTCTACCCTGACAAATATCTACCAGAATACTGTGAAGGCACTGCTTACATACTGTCACAGGATGTTGTCCGTAAAATCTACGTTGCATCTTCATCCGTCCTTGCATCCGTCCCGGTGGATGTATTTGTAGGGTTCTGTGCAGAGAAAGCTGGTGTAACCCCAACCCATAGTGCTCGGTTCTCAGGAGACAAACATATCCACTACAATGCCTGTTGCTACAGATACCTGTTTAGTTCTGCAGGGATGGGGAGCCAGGATTTAGAAAGGGTGTGGGAAGACCTTGAACAGAAAGGTGGAAGATGTTCACTGCTAAAGGTGTACTATGGCCTTGTGACCTGCAAAGTCCGAACATATTTGGATAAAGTTTTATCAAACAACTTAAAGCCAACTTAAACATGTTTAACTGTTAAAAAGTATAATTTGTTAGCTTATTACTCTAAGTTTTTCTTGAATCCTTAAGTATTACAAAAAACATCCAAATAATCTTGACTGTAGCCTTGACATAAAAAACTACTGGCATTCAAATAACAGATTTCCTTGAACAAAAAGAAGAAGGAAACTAGTTATTAAGCATCTTCAAATATATTCTAAAAATTGATGGTGTTGTTTGTGGTACGTTTGATTCCTCAAATTCAGTAACCAAAATAAAGAAAATGCTCTGCAGACTCTGGTTTTCTTTCTCTTGCAAGCAGCTTAATCATAGAATATAGAATAGTAACCAATGATAACTGCCACAACTTTGGCAGTATTATTTTTTTATAACTTCTTTAGGTAAGTAGATTTTTTCCCAGAAAGAATCTGTCTGAAACATTTTTTTTTCATTAAGATGTTACTATTACCAAACTGCAAGGTGCAGGTATTTTTTTCTGGAGATTGTTTGTATAAGATCAAGTGACAAATAAACTGTCATGATTGGCTTAAGAGACTTAACCCACATGCAGAACACCACAGGAAGCAGGGGAAAAAGTTAAACAGATTTTATTTGAAGGAATGTACAGAGCAGGGATGTACTGGTTCGGGCACAGGTCCGGGACAGGTTTCACTGATGTCTGCAAGTCAGATTGTTTGATTAGCCTGGGAGTCAGATAGTTTGCTGAGTGAGTTGAATCGGATAATACCTTGAGCTGATTCTGACAGATCCTTTGAGAGGGGGAGAACTGGTTGGGTCCAAAGACTGTTGATTCGCCGATTCTTTCCAAGAATGTAAATAGCTCCATTCATCTTCTCATTATAGCTGCCTCCGCTATGGTAGAAATGGTGTGTTCAGGGTGATTTGTAGTGTTAGTTTCTCTCCTAAAATGTAATATTTCTAACCTTGGTTAAAGATGATAAAATTTGGTCAGATCTAGTATAGAGGCTCAACCTTTCAGACGTGTCTGTTAGAAGCCATGACTTCCAGCTCTCGTCTTTGAAAGATCTGATTTAAGAAGTGCAGTAGTAATGACAGAGTCTTACTCCCAAGCATGGAGCTACAAATCTCTTCAGGTTCTTCAGAATACCATTAACTTCATGGCTGTTTCACTGGGTAATGTTATCCTTGAATGTCAATTTACATGAATGTCATGGTCAGTTTACCTTTGGTCAAACGTCTTTAATATTTAAATAATAGGGTGAACATTGCTCTAGAAAATGCTAAGAGCTTTGGATACTGTGCTTAAACTTAAGACCCTTTAATACTTCTTACCATGCAGCTGAATAGCTGTAGGGAAGCCTTCCTAAAGCATGAAGCTGCCATCAAAATGCTTTTTGTTCAGATGTCTTCAAAGAGCAGCTGTATCTATAAAGGAATTAAATCACACACAGATAGACTTTCTTCATCTCTTCCAAAGCTAGTTGCCTACATTGGAGTTAATTTAGCACTTTTTGTATAAAGGACACAAGATATGTATTCATGGAACAATTTTCAAAGTTTTAATTGTAAAGATGTAGAAAAATGATGTTTGTATTTTATTTTCCAGTTTTGTGCAACTCTGATTTTTATAGTTATATTGTTACAAATCTGGAAAAAACTCTAGGGGTATGATTACTTATGTCTGTTTCGATAACTTCCCTTTGATGCTGCAACAGAGAAGTTTTTGTGTAAATCTGAGGACATCTTGTGGTGAGTTTGAGTCATAGCAAAATATTGCTGGAGCCTATAATGTCCTCTATTTACGAAATAACTGACAGAACAGTTTTTACAGTTTGATTGGGATTTTAATTTGATCTGAAAAAAAGTCAAAAGAGTCAGACAGTTTTGATATTTCAGTCGAATTCACCTGTTTTCTTGTCTTTCTTTTTTAAAAGCAGACTGAATAACACGATCAGGCAGTATGTGTCAGTAAAACATGCAAATGAAGAACAAATTTATGTGCTGTAAACGTTGTTTTGAAACCTCTTTTTAAATTCCATCAGGGGAAAGTTTGGCTCCTGTCCTTGTACCGTGAACGGCCCAAACAAAATGTTTGGCTGTCCTACAACCTTCTGCTTGCCAGCGGTTCACACTGCAACACTCCATTCACTTTGGCACAGTTCCACTGTGTCTGCAACGCTTTCTGTCTCCGAGCCAAAAAGCTTCAAAGAATAACGCCTCAGCATGTCAAAAGCAGCTCTGGCAGATGATTAGTCGTGTCAACAGTTGGAGTGAGATGCCATCAGTGTGAAATGAAATTGCTCTACAAGAAATTCACATCAGCAGGTTTCATCCATTATGGAACTCCTTGTTTCTTTTTCTATGTATTACATAAAAAATACTTCATTTTAAACAGTTTTTCAGTTGAGAACTGATGAGAAATATTTTTGCAAAGCACAGGTTTAGCATAATATTAATCTCTGTTAGCAGCTAAACTGCAGTCAGGGACGTAAATAAATTCTGCTTTTATACAGAAAATCCTTTTGTAATTACTGACTTTACTGAGACATAGAAAATGCACAACAACAGTCTTAAGCAAAGTTGATGAGTGCAACTGACAAGGTACTGATAAAACTGTTCAGCATTAAAACTGCAGCAATTACTACTGCAGAAGGATAGGAGAGACAGATAGATAGCAACTTTTGGGAACACAGGAAGCTGGAGAGAGATATTGCTACATTAACTGATTGTTAAACACAAAAGGGAAACGCAGCAGAACAGAAACAGAGAATGTGGCAAAACACATAAACTGCAAGGATTGCAAGACCAACAAGACATTCAGAAACAGGTGTAACCTCTTTTTAAGGTTACACCTGTTTGTGTCTGGAAAACTGGGCCGGACTTTCTGGTACCACTCTTGACTGGTTTAAATCATACCTAAAGGACAGGGATTTCTTTGTGTCAGAAAGGAACTTTAATTTAGATCCCCAAAAAATCACATATGGGGTTCCTCAAGGATCCATTTTGAGGCCCCTCCTATTTAACATCTACATCCTCCCCTTGGCTCAGATTATAGCAAACAACAAAATGAGTTACCATAAGTATGCAGAAAACACTCAGCTTTACAATATCACCAGGTGACTATGAACACGTTGGCTAGATGCTTAGGACAGATTAATATATAGATACACCATAATTTTCTACAACTGAATAAAAACAAAACTAAAGTAATAATTTTTGGACCAAAAGAGGAGAGATCCAGAGTTAGTTTGTAGCTTCAGCCATTACAACTAGAAACCACTAATTATGGCTGAAATCTTGGTGTCATGATGGACTCAGACCTGAACCTTCAAAGGCACATAAAGGCAGTTATGAAGTCAGCCTTTTACCACCTGAACAACATTTCCAGAATTAAAGGATTAATTCCTAAGCAAGATCTAAAAAACTCATTTATGAATTTAAATAAATGATTACTGCAACAGTGTCTTCATAGGTTTGCCTAAAAAGTCCATCAGACACCTGGAGCTGATCCAAAATCCTGCTGCCCGTGTTCTCACTAGAACTAAGAAAGTAGAGCACATCAGCCCGGTTCTAAAGTCCTTACAATGGCTCCCTGTAGCTCAGAGAATAGAATTTAAAATCCTTCTCTTAGTCTATAAATAACTGAGGATCAGCTCATCGATACATGACTGATTTGTTATCAGTGCATCAACCTCCCAGACCACTCAGGTCTTCTAGTTCCATTCTATTATGTTCACCCAGAACCAGAACCAAAGACGGACAAGTAGCATTTAGTTCCTCTGCTCCACTTATCTGGAACAAACTCCCAGAAGACTGTAAAAGAGCTGAAAGTCTGAGTTCTTATAAGCCAAAGTTAAACACCCGTTTGTTTAGACCTGCCTTTGACTGTTGAAGGTAAACTATTAAAGGATGTATTTTTAGTTGGAGTATTTGGTCCAACTGTTTTATCTGTTTTATGCATGTAGTTAATGTTTATTTGCTTATATATTTTTTCCTTTCTATTGTCTATTTCATGTGAAGCACTTTGAGTTGTCCATGTACTGAGTTGTGCTATACAAATAAACTTTCCTTGCCTTGAGCATATGGCTGCAATAATGTTGAAATACCAAGATATCGCTGGACTCCACTAGAAGACTGACAGGCAAATGTCCAAATCAACACAGAACATTTTTTCAGACAAGTCCCCAGGCAATTTGATTGATAAGCCTGTGAGATGCACCAAAGAAAAGAGAGCATCACGAACTCTAACTATTCTATAGAGATTTCACATCTTTTCTTTGTCTGCTCCCACAATGTGAAATAAAAGTCATTTCCCTCTGGTTAGAAGGGAGTTAAAAACATATTGACCAGTGGAGTTCCAGTAGGTGTGTGTCCTTTTGTTTTCTGTACACAAAAAAGTAAAAATAAGAATCCTTATGGTATACAAAAATTTGGCTATTCTGGTATTTAAAACAATGCCAGAACATGAGACAGTTTTTCTTTCATCAAAGTCAGCATGACAGACTACTAGCTCAGGACATTGTTGAGGTTTGGTATAATTTTCCAAGAGAAAGTGGAAACAGGGATAGAAGGAATAGGAAAGAAAATCCCACAAACCATATTCAAACCGGATCGTAGACATGAACACACAGTTCCACACATGCACTCATAGACAGCCTGTAGAGATTGTTAATGTGAGGTTGAAGGGAATGGCACTCTGCATGTGGGTGGTGTGCTCTAATGAATAGCTCTCCTTAGTAAGATCTATGAAGGGAGGGTCTCATCAAACCAGAAAAGACTGTTTTATTTTGAATGTTTACACTGAAAAAAGTAGTCTTAGACTCCATAGGCCTGGCCAATGATTTTAGGAGATGATCACTGGGTATTAATGCCAGAGTTGATGAAAGAAATAATTGTTCTCTTTGTGCATGTGTGCCATTCAAAGAATATACAGTGTGTGCTTTATGTTGTGAGTACAAACCTGATTGTGAGTTTTATGTTAAGAGTTAAGGGTCAGTGTTCGTGTGGCCCTCCAGCCCACAGTCGTTTATGCAAAGGCTGTAACCTCAAGGATAAACCCTCTTTTTGACGACATTTGTGGTTTCTGGTGCTTTCCCTTTTTACAAACTCCATAAGCCATGCTTTGAGGTTTTGGTAACTTTCCCATGCCAGAAGTTGGTGCCTTTCTGTACAGCTGCTTTTGACTTCTTTAGTTTTAATTATGGATTCTATAGGTTTTGACTTACTTTTTACTCAAAAACCACTCCATCTGGAGAAAATTACTCACATTAATCATAAAAGACTACATACTTCCTTGTGTAACAGTTCAGCAAGTGCATATGAACACAGCTTTTATCTCACTTTTGAACCATGTAAAACGTGATGAATCTTATTCATTAACAGGTATCAGTGTTCTGCATAGCTGTTGTGTTTTTATTAAGGTAAATAATTTCGAAATACAATTTTCTGAGGTTACAAGAAACTTGTTTCATAACTATACTTAAGAGATCCCATTAGAGTTACAAGCCTTAAATGGTTTCATTTTATTCTTCAGAGAAGAGTTCCTCATTTGCATGGGTTCCGAAACATTTTAGCTTGAAAAAAAAAACATAATAAAACAGACAGGCCCTCCCTAAATATACAAGTAATTACGTAATACTATATTTATTTATAAATATAAATTATATATATTAAAAGATAGAGTGACATTGTGTTATTTAATTAATAATTTTAAATGCATTTTTAATTTGATGGGAAGACCAATTAATTGTGAATTTTACAATAAGATATATTTAACATTAAAATCAAGTATTAGATAATTGTCACATCAACTTATTGAATGGTACATTTCTTTAATTGGAAATTCATATTTTTGTATTTTAATTATATATTTTGGTTATTGTTTTTGAAAGCTTCTTTGATTTATTGACTAAACAGATCTGTAAAATTCAGACCTGCCTTATCAGATCAAAAATGTTTCATGTGAACATGTCAGACTGAAGATTCTACTCCGTTTTGGTTCGATCAGAAAGAAATTTAAATACAATTGAGAGAAGTGTTTTTTTTCCAGCTTCCATTCCAGTCGGCGTCCATGGGACCCGTTCGGATCTTTTGAGTAAAATCATCTCCTCTGTGCTTGTCTCCAACATCAGCATAGCGCTTTTCTCTTACTAACATCCTCTTACTAATAGGCTCCTGTTCCTCCTTGGAGCAGGAGGTGGCTCTAAATGTAACGTGCGAATGAACATGCCATTCTGCTATCCACCCCTGTAACAAGGGGCGTTAACATAAGGTACTGCTGAGCTCTTAACTAAAATGATCACCAAAAACAAAAGTAAAAAAACTACATCAACAGACACAGCACACAGTTCCAAAGAAAAAGAAATGTGCAGGGCAGGCAGAAAGAGTAGCTAAAGTTGAGGACGAGCAGGTGGGGTTAGTTGACTAAACAGCCACCATCTTCTTCTACTACTAAAGTACTGCTGGAAATTAGATAGGAGAAATATTGCAGATTTAAATGTAGCTACAGTAGTCCTTGACAAAATAAATTGTCAATCTTAAGGGTTTATGTGTAGTAAAAAGGCAAAAACTGAAAGTATTTTGAGGGGAAAATGTTGTTTTTCGAGGTGTATTTCACATGTTTCCTTTAGCTGTGATTGATGTACATCCATTTGAAGGGAACACGTGGCTGGGGTTCTGAATGTGTTTGGGTTAAAGCATGGAAGTCACTGGAGAATTTATCAAAGAGCGCTTTAGGTTTTTTAGAGGCATTACTGGGTGGAGACTCAACCAGTAATGGAGCATATCAGATCACATGTTATTACAGGCCTTTTTGGATTTGTTGGTGGTGATTGCAGCTCAGAATTAGTCTCTTTAACTTTACCTCAACTACAAAGTAGTTTAACTTAATGCAAACATCTTTATATCAGCAGCATGAAATGTATTTGATGTAAATTATCAGGGGATTTTACTTGACAGTATAAAAACGGACGCAACCAGTGTGACCCAGATCTAGAATTGCCTTATAACATCATTGTAGAAAATATATGGATATGGTGTATTTAAAAAAAATGCATACTCATTCTTAATATGGTATTCCTCTACTTGTACAATGCCTAAACTGCTAATACTGGTATATTGTAGAAAGGTCTTGGAGGATGATGTGTATGTGAAAATTTTACAGTAAATTATTCTGAATAAATGAGGTTTAAAATGGTCCCACACAAAACCTCCAACTCATGAAGGAAATAAAAACAAGAAATTGTAACTAAAACATCTAAGTGACATTTGTAGCCATTCTAGTTTCCACACAAAAAGCATTTGCAAAGTTAGACATCTTTTGAGAAAAAAATGTAATCTGGTGAGACCCCTACTGTTTTAGAGTTATGGAAATGAGCTTGATGTTGGTGGATTCACCTTGAAGTTTCCTCTCATCAGCTATGCCATCAGAAACTTAGTCGTACATTGTTTGAGCCGGGGTCAGTGGATATAAGAATAAAGTATTCACTTTCGTTGAAGAGTCTCAGATGGAGATCTGGACATATGAAAAGTGTGTTTAAGTCTCAGAGTTAGCCAGCTATGACCTTGTTATTGTTGCTAAAGAGAGCAAACACCCTGGTAATGGAACTTGTGGGCTTAAGAGGTTGAGGTCTGTTACTAATGATCAGCAAAACTTGTTAATTTCAACAGCAAATAACTCTATATAGATTTCCAATAGTATGTCCATTTAATTTTGTTTTCTGCTGGGTGTCTGCTTCGTCAAGTCTCAAATGCTGCAAAGGCAAATATAAAATATATCAATTGGAAAATCCAACTTTTACTTTCCTGTCTTTACTAAAATATCTATCCCTAATCAATTGTCATATTAAACATTAGGATTTCCAGATGGTTTACATGTGAAACTATTTCAGATTATTTTATTGTGTTTTAATTTGTTATGGTCATAATTTATAGTAATTTGTTTTGGGTGAGAGATCTAATGAGGCATCTTTCTAGTTTCCTCCTCCTAGTTTGTTGAGATGTACAAATAAGTCAATGAGCTCAAGTTTATGGTCAGAGTGGACAGGGAATAATAACAAAGAGAGCTAAATTCTAACCATAGCTTTTACAAAATGTGGCTTTGTAATAAAAGTGGTTTACCTTTAAAAAATGTTCTCTTGAAAAGCTCATAGTAATGAACTATAAGTTATGAGATTGTCAAATCGATTGGAGGGCCAAAGATACTCAAAGCTGAACACAGATGTAAGCTTTAAGCGTCCATCTGCATCCAACTTCTGTGGTTGAGGAACCCACTACAATGGGCGACGGATTTAAATGTATGTTTTTTTTCAGAGCTGTATGGCTCCTTCATTTTTTCTACTTCAGCAGTCACTATAGATCTAGATTCTTCAAAAAGTTTTAAAAATCCGTGCGACAACATCACCACCTTACTTTTAAAAAAGGAGTTTTCACCTCTCATTAAAAAAAGTTTAAAACTGCCAGTTGTATGATAATAACTTATTTGAAAAGGAAATTTTAATTTGCCTCTTTTCAGAGGCGTCTTATTTGCGTGTTTTTAGCTAAGTCTACAGGTGCGGTAGTATTTGACATGTATATATTTTATATCAGCTTTTTCCAACCTTTTTTAAGCAAAGGACCATTTT
>JAUZNJ010035244.1:0-12351 GCA_034780135.1 Jordanella pulchra
CCACACTTTGTGGGGGTCACATGTTCATCTTCATATTTTCTTTTTCCTATGCAATTTTTCCCTGCCATTTTGAGCGTGAAAGGTTTACTCAAATGATTTTACTCTTACTGAAAAACTGCGCACATGGGCATTTGACGAAAATACCGTATTGCACTCAAGCGAAGCGATACTTGGATATTTTAGCGACCCTACAGTATGTGCTAAATGTTACTGGATGTTATGCTGTTTAGAGATTAAAATTAGAGTGTATGATTTCCCATTGTCCGCGAATGCATCAGGATGGATGAGAGAGCGAGGGGGCGGGGGAGTGAGAGTGAGGGGTGAGCGGAGGTTTGTGTGCGAGCAGATAGCGGTGAAAGAGTAAGGTTGCAAGAGAAGCAATCCATCCATTGCATGGTTATGGCCAACAGTAATGGCGTGCTGCTGTTGTCAATAATTGACATTTCATTTGACTACTTTTTGTCATTGTTGCACGTGTGGCAGAATGCGACTATAAGAATGTAAGAGCCGCATGGAACCGGTCAAAGAGCCACATGCGGCTCAGGAGCCGTGGGTTGGCCATCCCTGATCTAGAGACTACTAACAATAGGAGTTTAAATGCAGCTACAGACGAACTTTTAATGCGGTGACGTCACAAGTACGCTTCTGTTCCAATTGACATAGATCTGTCCTGTATGCTTGCGTTCTCCCTGAGTCCATACTTTTGGTGTTCTTGTGAAGAACGTACTTTGCGAGAACATGAGTCCATACTTGCGTTCTTGAGTATTGAGAAACGGCCAAAGACCCACCATCCATTTTATTAGATAGACCTTGCTAGTACCGGGATTCCACTACCCTCCTTTGCCTTTAGATTTGGCTTAATCCTTGGTGGCAAAGATTCAACAAGGTACTGAAACCTTCCTTTGTGAGTTTGCTCACATTTCCATGATATAATCACAGAGATGCTGCAGATTTATCAGCTTCCCATCCATGATGCGAATCTCCTGTTCCACCACATCCGAAAGGAGCTCTATCAGATTGAGATCTGGTGACTGTGGAGGCCATTTGAAAACAGTGAAGTCATGTTCAAGAAACCAGACTGAGAGGATTCAAGCCTTATGACGTGGTGCATTATCCTGCTGGAAGTAGCCATCAGAAGATGGTCAGCAGTAATACTCAGGTAGGCTGTGGCATTGAGACAATGCTCAATTGGTACTAAGAGGCTAAAAGAGTGCCAAGAAAATATCCCCCACACTACTAGACCACCAGCAGCCTAAACCGCTAATATAGAGGAGGATGGATCCATGCTTTCATGTTGCTGATACCATATTTCCATCAGGGATGCTCTTGTGCTGACCTCTGTTGTAACAAGGGGTTTTTGAGTTATTGTTGCCTTTCTATCAGTTCGAACCAGTCCTGCCATTCTCCTCTGACCTCTTGCATCAACAAGGCATCTGTGCCCACAGAACTGTGGCCTACTGGATATTTTCTCTTTTTCTGACTAATCTCTGTAAACCCTAGAGATGTTTGTTTGTCTTTTTTTGTGAAAATCGCAGTAGATCAGAAGTTTCTGAAATACTACGACAAACCAATCTAGCACTAAAAGCTATGCTGGGTTTAAAGTCACTTAAATCACCTTTCTTCCCCACTCGGATGCTCCGTTGGCCTCCACAGTCACCAGATATCAATACACACATAAAGACTTATCTCTGGTGGTCAGTGGGCAAGAGGCAGGATACAGCGAGTCCATCACAGTTTGGAACCACCTCATCCAGTTTCATTTGACACTAGTCAAGCTAATGCAAGCAGCTGACACTGTTGCTATACACTCACCCAGGACAAGTGAGTGTTGCTAGTTAATGACTTGTTACCATCTTCTGGGTTTTTATAAGATAAAAAAACAACAGTTTGTCTACAAGATTTGATAGAACTGACTCTAACTTCCTTGAGATGACGTGTTGGAAAATGGTGCAGTATCAGTGAACTGATTGGATTGGAATTCGATTTGTTCCTCAACTTCTTTGTATGTTTTTTCCATGTTAAGAAGAAACCACAGGACTTTTCTTCTGAAGAAACTAAGAACCAAGAAGTAATTTAAAAAAACTTATGACTTTTTTCATCTATTACTTTTTCTTGGTTTGAAAGCCTAAGGGCAATGAAGACTTCTTTCTTTCTGTTTGGGGATATGGGGTTAAGGGTGAGCATACACTGTTGGCCCTATATGGGGTGATTTTTATTTTAGCTGTGCAAGAATTTTTTGGATCAGGCAGAGTTTTACATTATCCTGCCTTGTGTAGCCCACAGGGGTAGTGAGGGGGGATTAGCCTCTTACTACCACCTCCTGATCAGAAACTGTATTGTGTGACGTAAATCAAACATGTTGGACATTCACTTGGCCCTCTTGAGGTGATCATAAATGTATCCTGCTGTTGGAGCAGAGCTACAAGCTGATTTACCTCAACCTGAGAACGGCGACTGAAAGTATCATCCAGTGGATCCCTGCCGTAAATGAGCTAAAATCATGGCATCTTTTAAAACTCACAGCATCTCTTGCTATGCTGATGACATAGAGCTTTATATTTTAATGTGATTAAATGAACACACATACTTACAGTCGCTTTGTCAGTATTTCAACGACATCAATGAGTTAAGTAGTTAACTATCAATGAACAGGTTATTGTTGTTTGGTGCTACAAATGCTGTAGATATAAGGACTCTGCTAGACTCAGTGAGGCAAAGTGTAGAGCATGTAGACATGTAGAGCATGCAGGAAACCTGGATGTAGATTATCTCAGGTAACAATGGCATAAAGTGGGAAAAGAGTTTAAATTAGTTATCTCATCTGATTTAAACCTAGATATGTGATCGAAGCCTGATTAAAGCTAAACTTATGCTTCAACTAAACTTTTGGGAAAAACAGATGAATAATCAATATTTTATCGATTTATTTATCTGTGCAAGATCTTTCTGTGTTTCTTTGTAAAAGGAAATTGAGTTGGTAGTCTGACTGAATGGAAACATAATCAAAAACCGATTCTCCCAGCACACTTTTTTATTGTGTTCTGCGTTTAGGTTTATTTTCAGAGTTTACCTACTTTTACCCATTTTCTACCTATTTCAAAGAGATTTAAGCAGCTAAACCTAATAAATGTCAGATTGATTTGATATCTCCTCACTTTCAATCCCTTCCAGGTACCTAAATGGTGCCAGCTCATGATGGGAAGGGTGTCAAACCAATCTGATTGGCGGAAAGAGAAAAGATAGATGGATGAATTGTGGAGAGGAGAAAGAAGAGAGCGAGCAGAAGATGTGAGCAGACAGTAGTGAGGGAGGTAAAACCGAAAGCAGATGGCGGAGCTGGCACCTGTCGTCCTCTGAAATCTGTTTGGAGCTGTTTTCCACATGTCTTAAAAGGAGAGAAAAAAGCCAATTCCACATGGCATGCCAGAAAAAGACACTCTCTGGTTTTAACCCTTTGTGACTGTGCCCTCCCTTTTAGCTTCCCAGCCATAATAGGATGCCCCCCTGTGAACAGGAGGAGATACAAAAAGCCCTCTCAAATCCTTCCACGCCGTCTCACCCGGGCCTTGTAAGCAAACAGAGGGCGCATTCAGAACAGGAGAGAGTCTCATTTAAAGCGTTAATCTGCAGGCCACATGCTCGACAACGGCAGAGGCCCAAACGTGCACAACAGTGGCAGAGTGTATCCCACACACACACACACTATGAGCTGCCAGGCCAACCCAGGCTAAACATGGCATGTGTTTGGCAAGAGGCGAACTCGGTTCCAGGTGGCTGCATACAGAAGTTGCAATCAGTTTGAACCCTCTTAGGTCACTCTCATCCACAGGACCCTTCTGGTGTTTTGGGGTATTTTTTTGCATGTCTCAGGCTGTTTGCAGCCAATCACAAGCATTTCATACTGCGGACATAGCAGCTACTGTACATTCAGGAGGAAGTCAGCAGATTTGCCTTAAGACAGAAGGTGGTTTTCATAAATTTATGTTTATGATTTATTCAGTTTGTTTATACGGCACCAATTCACAACGAAGAGTCGTTTCAAGATTCTTTACAAACGGAATTCCTTCAATTATATCCAGGAATATACAGTCAATTCAGTCCAATTATATGTCCAGTTTGATCCAATAACCAATTAATGAAATAAAGTTGTATTTGTTATACAAAGTATTTAAGGTTTCTAAAGAAACCCAGTGGATTTCATTCACTGACTGTGCAGCAATAACTCCTCATGAACGAGCGTGTTGTGACAGTAGACTGTTGATTGGAATGAGTCGTTAACTTTTACAGCAATCCCTCCTCATCCCTGAGCAAGCAGGCAGCAAAGGAAGAGAGGAGACCTGCGCTTCTACAGGAAGAAATCTGGCTCCATTTTTAGTGCCCATCTGCCCCGACCGACCGGGGGGGGGACTGACCAGACAAAGTGGTCTCTAGTGGGCTGTTTTTTAGAGCCGCTCATAACCTGAGGTGACATTTGCTCAGTTAAATTTACTAACTTTTTGAAAATAATGTAGTTTTACTATATTGTGCTTATTACTTTTATTTCAGTTAAAATATGGTAAAAAAAACTTTCTGGCCACACTGGGAGTAACTTCACGAAAACAAGCTTGTTTTAAACACCAGAGACACGTCTACTTCTTTTTTGTACTCAATGTTTATTGGTTTAATGTTTTTTTTTTCCGTCTGATTTGATTGAATAAAAATACAGTAACAGCATAACGCGATTTACCCTATTCTAACATACTGTATTGATTTTGTACGTTTTATAACCTAAATATCGTGCTTTGAAGAGGGATCCTGCCACATGGACTTGTTACTGTGTAATTATTGTATGTTATATGTCTTATAAAACTTTATGTTTTATGTCATTTCACATCATTTTGACAATAATAATGTAAAGTTGTGGGGTTTAGTGGCTCCAGCATTGCTAGACTCCAGAGGGTGTGAAATGCTGCGGCACGTCTTTTGTTCGTAAGCATGAACACATTACCCTTATTTCAACCTCGGGCTCTCTGTACATTTTAGGATTAAAGCTCTTTTATTTGTTTTTAAGTCTCCTACATGGTCTTGCTCCGTCTTATCTTTCTGAGCTGCTGCACCTTCTTGAGGGTCCTAAAACTAAAAGGAAGCTTAGAGGGGATTGTGGTTTTTATGTAGCAGCTCCATATGGAACAACCCTCCATTGTGTATCAAAGAGTCGACCTCTTGTCTGATTTCTAAACCAGCTCTTAAAACTCATCTCTTTGCTTGTAAAACTACATGAGATGATATTACATTGTTTTTTATTACACACATTTGTAGTTTTTGTTTTAATTTTGTTGCTTGTGTTTTATGCTTTCATAGTTTTTTTTTTTTTGAAGTCCACAGAGTTTTTAAGTTTTGTTGTTGTTCAATTTAGAGCATTTTTAAAACTTTAAATTGCTTTATAAATAACGTTGGATTGGTTTGGATTGAATATGAAATGAGTTGTTAAAACCATTGTAAGTAGATCGGTACTTTAGTAGCCATTTACTGAATATTTTTTACTTGAGTCATTTCTTGGACGGTTGCTTTTTGATTTATTTATTTTATATTGTTACTCACTTACTAGTTGGACTCATTCAAATTATGATAAAGGAGTGCTGCTCTTAGTTGAGTATATTTTGGGTCCTCTGCCAACCTCTGGTCATAACACACCAGTTGATGAGTATCACTAAATTGCAAAAAGGGTTCAAATCTTCCCTGTAGATTTGAGCAACTTTTGTTTAAGTTAGAGAGGGGAAAACAAGGTTTTCCTCAGGGCTCTGTTCTTAAATGTCTTCCATTTGTTTATTACAGATGATGGAAAATTACAGACCTTCCCTTTTCATGCTGATAAGAGTCTATTTTAAACTCCTAGACCTGCATACGTCCAGTTTCTGTGTGTCAGACTCTCCTCCTGCTTAACGTAGAAAACTGAAGTATTTGCCCAAAAATTTTAGTTTAAAAATTGACTAAAAACAACAAAGCATTTAGGAATCTCAGGTAATCTTATAAAGATGTAAACTATATAAGCCTATTCCCTATCTTTAATCAATTACTTACATTATCAATAATTTGGATTATTAAGATGAAGTTTCAGTATTACTTTAATTATCATAATAATATAATGAAAGATGGCCATTAATGGGAATGTAATCAAAGTAATTATTTTTAAATGCTTTATAAAGGATAAAACCTTAATTTTTGTTCTTAAATAGCAGCTTTTTTTTTTACATAATCTGTATTTTTGCTTCTGTTTTATATATTTTCCTATTTAATTACTGCTGTTTTCCTGATATTCTATATAACTGCTGAAATATATTTTACTCGTCAATAACTTTTTTCTAATTAAAAAAATAATTTGAATACTTTGTCATATGCCAGAAATGAGTCTATAAAGCAGGGTAGAGACAGACCAAGAAGATTCCTGTCCTCGTCCAAATGGACCCTGAGCTTCGTTGCTGCACGTCAACAAAGCCTTTGTTTATGGCACACTTAATACAGGCGCTGTGGTACAGAAACAGGGTGGATGGAGAGAGAGGAGAGGAAACCAAAAGGTGTCCAGGAACTGAGATGAGGTGGTCAGAAATGCACCTCGCTGCATTTCTGAATGAGACAAACAGAAAAGGAGAATTTGGCCCAGTCTCAGTTATTAACTCTGTGATGGAGGCATTTAGGTGGTAAATTTGATAGATTGATGAAACAGGCCAGGCTGAAACTTTAGTAAACCACAACTTCAGAAACATTCTAGTCAGCTTATTTTTTACAAAAATAAAGCAGATAATTTGGGGCTAAATTAACTTTTTTTTTTTTTTTTACAGTTTGGACCTTGGAAAGAAGTTGGATGTCACATAATTTCCAGGGAAATAATTTATAACCTTGGATCTTTAAGGTTTAATATGATCCCAATACCTTTCTATACCATAATGATGAATCTATTCTTATTTATAGTCAACTGATAGACCAAAGGATCGCGGGTCAACTGTGGCTGAGTGAGGCGAGGAATCGTCTTGCAATCCAAGAGTTGTGGGTTGGATTCCAGCTTTCTTCTTCCAAATGCCAAGTTTGTACAGATCTATCATAGTATGAATGTGTGGGTGTTTGGCTTAATGTAGCTCTAGTGTAGAGCTTTAAGTGGGCAGCATGACTAAAAAAGACTTACATGAACAACATCCATTTACCATCTTAATAATTATTTGGAATTAATTAATTTTATTTTTGGTTAATTCAATATAAAACAGATTTTAAATGTTAAACTTTTTATATTAACTGAATTTTAGAGTATAAGTTTGATGGATACATATGATTATCAAAATATTATATTATATCATATTATGATATAAACATTTGCAAACATCTTAATGTGTTCATCATTGGCTAATCAATATTTCTAAATTGAGGTGATTTGAATGTAATAAACTCAACTAGATTATTTAAAGGTTATTTAAATTACAGCTCATTGTTAAAAACATTTGGCCCATCTGGTTTACTGGTTTGTTAAATATGAACAAAATGAAAGAATTGGATGCTAGACCGGCTTTAGCATTAGCACTTTCACTAAGCTAACCAAAAATGAACAGGAACCATGCAAAGTTTATCAGTCACATCCTTTATGATGGTTCTTAACTTGCAGCTAATCAAATCATTCATAAAAAAAGCTTTTTATGAGGCTCACTGTTTACTGCTTGACTTCAAACATGTTAAATAAGAGGAATTAACTGAACCAATATCTAATATTTGTGGCTAGCAAAACTAAAGCAGCTAATAAGTTTTAATATGAATTGTCTTTATAAGATAATACAGCAGATTAGATATAGACCTAGATAATTTAAATTTCTATTATTCACTGCTCTCCAAATGGAATTTATTAAAGGGGATGAATTAATGAACAATTATTTATAATCTATGACATACTTTGCTGCTATAAACAATGAGTAAATAAATGAATCTAAACCTTTTTTTTCTTGTTTATGTTTGATAAATTCATATTGCTGGAGAAGCCGTCAAATTACTGCCTTTTGTGTGTGTGTTTGTGTGTGTGTGTGTGTGTGTGTGTGTGTATGTGTAGTTCATAATCCCGCCAGTAGAGGGTGCCAGAGGACACACATCTGCCACGTCACATTTCACAATATTTATTTGAACAATTTCTAAAGCTTTTCTCCCACTTGCTTGAACTTAATTGCAAAGGATGCAACGAATTAAAGAAAACACCTCTTAAATGTGTTCCTGATCCATCTGAACCTTCATTGAAATTGTTATTAAGCTCTTTTCCTTTTTATTTTTTTTATGTTAACCAAAAAGTTTAGACTGTACCCTCTTTCTTTTGGGTCTATTGAAAAAGACCAATTAATAGAAATCATCCTACCTTACCAAATGAGTTGTATAGGAAGTTCTTAGTTTCCTTTTCCTTTTTGATTTAAGATGCAGCACATACAGAAATGTTTCTTTTCTGTTTGAGGATGATACTTCTTGATCTGACCCACAGTTATAAGTCTTGTGCAGAAAGACTCACAGTCATTGGAAAAATCTGTCTGTGCTCAACTAAAGGAAATGTGAGGCTGATAAAGACAAAAGCTGCAGCGGGGAAATAAAACAAATAAAGGAAGGAGGAAAGTTGGCGTTTCTGAGTGGCTGCAGGATGGCACTGCCCCGTGAAGATTTCAGCGTCTCTGCTCGTGTTGGTGGCGCCCAGAGGTTGTTGCCATGCAACTCAATGTGACACACGCACACATATACACAGACACACAGATACACACTACGGCAACAATGGTCTGCTTTATGAGGTGCCCACTGATGCCATGGTAACCCCCTAGATCTGGGCAAGGCGGGCAGTGCAGCGTGCCAAAAAAATGCCAGTGCTTTGCCCCCCCTCCCCTCGACACCCCCTTCTCAAAACACGTTGCCCAGAAACCTTTTGAAACCTAATAAGTGAAAGCCAGTGGGCAGACAAATTACGATGGGAGTGTGTGTGAGAGTGAAAAGGAGAGCCTGGGGGAGAAAGTAAACATTTTAGTGTATCCTGTCTGAGTCTTGAGTTGCAAAAGTCATGATGGAAGATGACAAATTCACAGCGTGTTCTGGCCGGGTTACTCTACTGCAACACGGTTTTCACAGAGACTGGAGTGTGTTTCTAGATGTGAGGAGTTAGAGTCCGTACAGCCAAAACTCCCAGAGTGGGGACCTTCATGAATGATGGTCAGCGCATGAAAGAATTGGATGAAAAATGGCTTTTCTGCAAAGTTAGAGGTGGTCAAAAGTGCTTTAGGGAGTCGCTGTGTTGGCAGGCAGACTCCAGGTGAAGCACTTCTCCATGCAAATCAAGAATTTTCTTCTTTGTGTGTGTTTGTGATAGTGAGGTCTGCTATGTTCATTCCAATATCACTGCTGCACATCTAGGCAGGGCGCCCAGTACCTGTGCTTTTAGGGTTCGGCGATATTAAAAGCAGGAGTGACTCATGGCTGGAAGCCGCTGATGGAGGAGGAGGAAAAGGAGGAGGTATCAAGCTGGGGTCGCTCTGTGGAGCCCCCATTTTGTTGCTTTTAAATTCCAGGAATTATGGTGAAAGGAGCTTAACAAGCCAAGAAATCTGCACTTTTTGTGCAGTTTCTTACAAAATTGTTCCTTTGCTTCAAACTTTTTTCTGTTACATTACTGCTAGAAAAGCAATGGACTTAATTGGTTTCTTCTGATAGCGTAACACAAAATGGTGCATAAAAACACACGATTTGCATTTAGAAACAACAATTTAAAAACTGTTTATTCCTTTTAAATAAATCATAAATGCCTTCTGAGGTATCAAAAGCCCCCATTTTCTCTATTTGAAAAAAGTACAGCAACCTGTGTAAAAACAGAAAGTAAAAATACAAACTGAACTCCTTTACTTAACTGTTTTCTACTTGAGTACAGCAGTAAAGTCAAGTTTTTGCCTGAATTGATGCAAAATAAATTTGAAAAACTGCTCAGTTTAAAACAGTTCATTGCCAATATTTTTATTTCCCTCTTTTGCTCATGGTGTTGATAGAAAGAAGATAAAAATACAGACTTGGTTTTGTTCTGTACTGAAATAATTCAGACAGGATAATAGAGATTAAACTGAGCAGAAGTCCTGCGTAGGCGGTTAAATACTTTTAAAGTTTTGGTGCTCATATCATTACTGTTTAAAATGGCAATAAAATTTAATAGAACCTGAAAGATGAGAAACATGTAAAATCTAATAAAGAGCATTTGAATCTGATCAATGTTTTCCAGCCCTGTCGTCTTTATCAGTGTTTTTTTTTTTAGCTTTTTACAGCACTAGTGGCTCGTTTAAGGCCTCCGTAAATGCACCACCTGCACGCCCCGTCTTTATCAGTGTTTATTTAAAAACTAACTGGGTTCCAACTTTCATTACGGCACGTCAATATCAGTTAGTACAGAAATAACCAGCTGGTTTAGAGGAAGGAAGGATTAGAAAGTACAGATACTTGTGTTCAAATGTATTCAGTAAAACATCAGTAAAAATGATACTTAAATAAAGTGCAGATACCGAAACTGACTGGTATCTTGGACCATTTTAATATTTTAACGTTGAGGTTTATTGAAACAATGATTCAGAAACCAGGTTTGTCTCTTTTTTATTTTATTACGATAGGATCACAGTTTTAATCTGATAGGTAAGTGGTCTGAAACCTTTGTTTTGTGGCTTTCTTACTATACTAGAAGATGTGCTTCTCCCCTGTTTTTTTAATTTCATTTTTTCTTTCTGTGTGTTTTTTTTTGTTTTGTTTTGTTTTTTGTTATGTGCCCGTATGAAAAATTAATTTAGGCTAAAACTATGAAGTCAAAATGCTGCCAAAAGGGCACACCAGTAATAAATACTCATACAAGCAGTTTTATTTAAAACAGACACACATAAACTAATCTCCATGGGAATTTAGAATATCTTAGGGGCCTTCAATGTGTCACAATCATAAGTTCATGCTCCTTCTCCAGGCTCTCCTGCATTTTTTTTTTACGCCTTTAAATTCTCTCCTACATGTTTTCAATCTGTTTTGTGCTCTCATGTCAATGTTTGTCACTTTGAGTGGAACCAAGATGAGAAAGTAAACTATCTGTAATTAGCTACTTTTCATGAAATCTTGCTAGTAATGCTAGTAAAGCATCTTTAGGCTAACAGCTTCCTGGCTTTCTCCAAACATCCACCCTAACCCCTACATAGAGCACTATATAGTGTTCACGTCATTTTAGATGAGTGGATGAAAAATGAATAGACTCAAAATTTCCCATAATGCACCTTGAAAAGTAGTGATCATCCATGGTCACTAGAAGAGCATATAGATCCCAGAGTGCTTTGCAAGAGTTCTCCTTGCTAGGCATGATGGGATTTGTTTTGGTGGCAAGACAAAACAAAGATGGCGCAGGCATTGTTCGGTAAAACAGAGTTACGTGACCAACAGGGAGCGAAAAATAGTGACCGTCTGTCCGAATGTTCGGTTAATGAGTTCACTATATAGTCTCCGCTCTATGTAGTGATTGAGGGATTTAGGTGGACATTCGGATGTAGCCCGTCTTCATATCAACCACCCATTTCTTCATGGGACTATGTTATAAACACAAAGCTTGACATAAAAGAACAAATGCTTAACAGTAGCTGCAAACTGATTAGAAATGTAAATGTCTGTGTTTAACTATAAACAAGAGTTCATTCAAGCTCAAAATCCCTCAATATAAAAAGTAAAGCTAATGTTAGTTTAGCTCAAACCAAGCTCCAAATTTAACATTAATAATTGTAGAGCTGCTGCTGCTGTTGCAGTCAGAACACAATCATGACTATGTTGAACTAAGTTATCTAATGATGACTTCACTACTCTTTCTTTACTAACGTTATGATCCGCATCTCTGAATAAAATAATACTGTCTCAAGCAGTCTTATTTATATAGCACAAATTCACAACACATGTCATCTCAAGGAACTTTACAAAGACAATTCAATCATTTCATACATTAGTTCAAAGTTTTCTAGGCAAACCAGCTGATTGCACCGACTCATCGACTCAACAGCAATCCCTCACACCAAGCATGCAAGTAGCGACAGTGGAGAGGAAAAACTCCTTTTAACAGGAAGAAACCTCCAGCAGAACCAGGCTTAGTGTGAGCGGCCATCTGCCAAGGAAGACTGGGGTTAAAGAAGACAGAACCAGGCATAGAAAAAGAACCAGATGTAGAAAAGGCAGTTGTCAGCTTCACAGGCGCCCCGTCCAGGAAAGACACAGCCAGGCATACGAGCTCCAACTCCTCCCATGTCAGAGGATGAAAGAGAACATATCCAGTTAGTCACAGTAAGAGAAACAGGACTACACTGAAAAATAGGCCAA
>JAUZNJ010035245.1:0-12351 GCA_034780135.1 Jordanella pulchra
TATATATATATATATATATATATATATATATATATAAATATAAAAAATTGCTCCGTAAAGATTGTGAGAAGTTTGTGTATGTGTGAATGTGTGTATACATAAATGTGTTATTTCTTTATGGAGCAAGTCTAATTTTCTTTAAAAAAAAGAAATTATACTTTTCATGCATCCATACACATATTAATAAACTGAATTAAAATATGCTAGAGTGAATGCAGTTCATACTCTGTTACCTGAAGTGAGTTTTTAGCCCAAATTAAAGACAAACTATGTACATTCAGCTGTTTATCTTCAGGTAAAGATGCATCATATGTTCCAACACTGACAAATTCAACCATGTCTTTTTTTGTTGGTTGCCAGTTAATAACTTCATATTTAGCTGGTGGGTCTCCATTCTCATTGAAATAAACATCTTCTCCTTCCTTTGTTTTAAAGTGAATCCTTTTCAAGTGCTGTAAAATCTTAATTAAAAAGGAAAAATAATAGTTTTCAATATTAAGATAGGTAGAAGCCAAGCTTTGTTAAAGAAATATTATTTAGGAACTATATTTAGGTATCAAATTATTACAAAATATAGTGAATTGTAACCTTACTGTGAAGGGATTTAGCAGGGCACTCTTGTGACATGTTTTATTACAGTTGAGAATTTCATGCAGAGCATGGGCCACTGCATAAACTCCTTTATAGACATTGTTAAATATGGGCATCAATGACATGTCAGTGAAGCTGTTTTCCACTCCCGTTAAATCTTCCAATCCAGTACATACATTTTCAATCTCTCCGGAGTTTGACTGATTGAATTTACAACTAAATAGTGCCTCCCAGAAATCTCTGAATAAGACACTATTCGAAGAATTCAATTGCCTAACATCAAACATGAATTTTTTTATTCCACTTACATGTGCTTTGGGGATGGAAAGGCCTATAGCTCCATCCAGAATATGATTTTTATCCATTGCTGCAATTTGAGAATCAGAAATCCAGCCTTCAGTTCCAACCCACTGGTAGCCAGTTAGGTTGCTTTTAGAGAATTCGTGTAACAACACATCCCAATCCATGTTAGAAAGAAAAGTAACGATAACTTTTGATGTAGATGTCTTAATAATCTTAATGATCTTTTGTATTCTATCTGATGGATCAGTTCTAAAAAATGATACAGAATATTCCACACATATACCGAGCTGCTGCGCAGTTGCTATGAATGTTGACATGCCATTATTTCCATAGTCATCATTGGTTCTAAGAGCACCAATCCAAGTCCAACCAAAATGTTTAACCAATTGGGCCAGGGCTCTGCTCTGATAATAGTCGCTGGGTATTGTTCGGAGGAATGAGGGGTACTTAGTTTTATCACTGAGACAAGCACATGTGGCAAAGTGGCTGATCTAAAAGAAATAAATACATATTGTTTAAATATTTTAGATTTGAAAAACTATTTAAAGGATATTCTACCCTTTAACTCACCATTGGAATCCTTAAGGGTCCAACAGCCGTGGCAATGGCTGCGCTAGGAGAGGAAGAGGTTTCTCCCATTATCACCTGTACTTGTGCAGGTGTTGTACATGCCTTTGCAGGTGAAGGCTCAATTTTATTTCCACTGAGTAAGGCTAGTGCAACTCTTACACTTCTGGCAATAGAACCACAAGTATCATACATTTTATAACCCAAGGTAATTCCTGGCAGGAGCTCTGTGCTGTTATTAATTTCCTCAATGGCAAAGAGCATGGCCTGAGCAAACTGGAAGTCTCTGAAATTCAAACTTAACACAGACAATGCATAAGTATGAAATTACAACCTTATTTTTTATATTGCTAAAATTCTATATAATCTTTTTTTTAATTACCAGTTTTAATGTGTTGAAAAATAAAACATCAGGATATATAAGGAAAATGTGTTAAAAAAAGTTTTGATATTTACAGAAATAGCTTTGTAATTCACCTGGTACATTGAAGTCGCTGAGGTTTCTTTTCATAGTTATCATGGCTGTTTTTCCAGCTGCTGTGAAAAGAGAAGATTCCTCCCAACACTATGTCACCATTGTGAAAGAGCTGTGCATCCTCCAGATCCCCTATTTGTTGGCATGCTGGTTCCGTGGCATAAGGACAAGATGCTACTATCAACCAATAAAAAAGACACAATCCTTGCTGTGAACACATCTGTGTGGATGCCATCTTGAGAGAGACAAGCTGATAATCCCCAACCAGGATTTATACATCATTAATTTGCATGACCATTAAAAAAACTTTGATCATTGAACACACTATAGAGGGTGGGGCGAGGAAAAGTAAATGCCCTATTAAATATGACTAAAGGTACAAAACCATTTATGAGAATTTTTTTTTAAAATTAGATAGATTGAGTGTAACATTTCTACTGGCAATATTTTGCACATGTAATATTCAATTTGCATTCTGTACAGGATTGATAAAGTGCCAAAATAGTTCCAAAAATGCCTCATAAAGGTTATTATGCATAATGAAGGTTTAACTCGACACAAATTAGATAAACATGAAAAAGCACTTACACAACAACTCTTGCAAAAATGATACCTAAAAGGATATGATAAAAGTTATGATTGGAAAAAAATGATTAAAACTAATGTGAAATGGTCAGTTGAATATTAGGTAATGGCTACTTCAAAGCCAAGTCACAGATGAAAGTTAGCATTCATCTTGTGGTTTGCATCAGTACTAAAAGGGCACACATAATGTCTTAAAGGGTTTTAAGAAGCATGACCTTAATCTCGTTTTAAGAAGCATGACCTTTAATCTCTATAACATAATCTCTGATTGTGTGATAGAGATTTTTTTGACAGCAAAACTAAACAAAGAGCTTAATCTCCTGCAGTCAGCCTCTAGAGGCTAACCCCTGCCAGCCATATCACCTCCCTGCTCTGTCTCCCTGACAGTCTTCTCTGATGTACTGCTGTTCTCCCGACCAACACTTTGAATTCAAATCAAATTCAAAAATACTTTATTAATCCCAAAGAGAAATTAAATGTTGTAGTAACTCGTATTTAGTTTTTTCTAAACTAGCTGTTGTAGGTGTTAATAGCTCTTGGCAGGAAGGATCATCTGTATCGGTCTGTCTTGCACCGGATCTGGAGAAGCCTCTTAATGAAGACACTCTGTTGTTTAGAAATCTGGATGTTTACTGTTCTCCACAATCTTTTTCACTTTATGAATATTTCTCCTTTGTGAAATAATCTCCAGAGGTTCTTTATTAGTTTGTTGAGCTTTTTTAAATCATTTGCTCAGATACTTTTACACTAACAGATGATTGAGGAAGAGATCACACTATCCTCTGCAAACTTGTAGAAAATATGCAGCATCATTTTGCAAACACTGAAGGAGCTAAGCTTCCTTAGGTCCTTCAGCAATATGTCTGCCCGGCAGACCTATCTAATCTACTGCCAACCTCATTTGATCCTCCGCAGGTAGCCTCTATATCTAGCCCAGACCAGACATAGCCTCTCCTAGCACTGGCCGGTGTATTAGGATTGACCCTTAGTGTCTGTTATTGGCTGTCACCATGGAAACTGTGAGAGCGGTGTGGTTTTATATTGCCAATCCAAAAATCTGAAGCAATTTACAACAGCAATGAGAAAAGATGGCACATATGATCAGTATTACATGCAGGCAGAGAAGAAGAAAAATGGCCTTCTCTTTTTGTTTGGTCTTTGTTTGGTCTGGTCAAATAATTGAATGGTTTTAAAAGCATATCTAGATCATTCCATCTCTGCAACCATTCAAAGTCATGTTTCAATTTCTGAAACAATATTAATAAATCAATCAATCAATAAATCAATATTACTCAGAAATGTTGGTCACATAATGATTCCAGACATATTTACAAAGTCATTTGTTTTAAGCAATGGAAAAAAAATGTGTTTTATTTATCTAAAAGGGCCACAAATAATAACACCCAGTGTTTCTGATCAGAACATCACAAAAATAAAATTGGCCCCCTCCTTGGAGAGTGTTGTGCAGGTTGTCCAGTTAAGAGAGACAAGTTCATGGTTGAGCTAAATTTAGCATAATGAGTGAAGACCATTCAGCTAAAGTAAGTTGTTTTGCAACATCTGAAGGATGTAGATGCTTCTTAGGTATTTTTGAGACTATTTCTCTTTTGCTTCAATTGCTGGTTTCCACGTTTGCAGGTTGCTACTATTGCGATATTTTAATATATTTAATACACAAACCAATTTGGTTGGTATATGTTATTTAATCATAATTTATATTGTCATATCCCATTCACACGGCACTCGCTGTGTGTTAGGACAATAAATGAAAATGTGAATCAAGCTCAAATCATGGCCAAACAGATAATTCTGCAAATCTATGGCATAAATTCACCACAACTTTCTTTGATTCATTTTGATTTTATTTCATTTTATTGAGTAAAATTTATTCAGCTCACAGTCAAACATATTTCAGTTAAATACTCTTGACTACACTAGTGAAACTCAACTAAAACTAAGCTATTATGTATTAAACATGGTTGAAAATCACAATCAATGAGATAATGCAATTATATCACAGTTTAGCATGAATTTTATGTTTGAGAACCAAAGTTTATCTTGAGGAATTTGTAATGTGATCAAATTAGCTTTTGGCTAATTTAGAGCAGTTGGAATGTTTTCAAACCAATTCACAATGCAAATCCATGAGGTGCATAAAACATTATTTGGCCAAATAATGTTTTATTAAAACATTTGTTTAATCAGAAATCAATAACCTTTTCTCAAATGATTCTCAATCCTCTTTGACTGAGCTAGCAATTAACAGAAACCAGGACTCCATTTAATTACTTTTGGTCATAATTTGATAATCAAAATGCATTTGAGGAAACGCATAAATGTTAATGTTATAGCAATGTTTAAAACCTTTGTGAAATAAAGGTTATTCTAGCTTGTAACAATAGCTCAAAACATTTTACTGTAGCATAGAGTATCAAGCATCCATTATGTTAGCTTTGTCTTTGTAAGTAAACACATGAAACGATCAAAATCACCGAAAGACATTTTGCAAATGGTCTGTTTTGCAGCAAGTTGGTTGTGAAATGTCAACCATCACAGCTTAGCTTTGGTCCTGGATATCTGGACCTCCGGCCTGGCGCCATGATCTTGTCTCTTCCAATGTGATCCTCCCAGGTGTTTCACGGAAAGCGGAAGACGTCCATGTGCTGTTTTGTTTTACAGTTCACACAGTGAGGGTGCAAAGCACATCTCAGCATGAGTATCCTCTGGAGTTAGCTGAGGGAGGGCTGCAGAAGCAGGATTCCAGCAAAGTCCAGCAAAGTCTCTTCCCCAGTTAAAAGTTAAAATGCTTAAGATTAAGATGAACATTGGTTCTCAACGTCCAAAATTATTATTATTTTGGTTTATGGTAAAACACTGCTCTTTTTGCCAACATGAAATACAAAGTGTTGTGATTTGTTTTTGTATTTGTGTGATTTGTTAGATTCAAGGGCTGCATCAAAGTAGTTCTGTACTGAACCTTTTACTTGAAATGAGAAAAACTTAATAGTTGACTAAGATGTTGTTGATGGAGATGACTGAATGAGAACCAAGTGAGCAAATTGTCGAAAAAGCATGGTAAAGTGTCCTAAAGCCAAAATGCATGCTATGCTACCCTCAATTGCCCTCTCGGGAGCCAAAACGGATTCTAAACTGCCCTCTCAGAAGCTAAAGCCTCTGCTAAAGTGCCCCTTTGGGAGCTCAAACGTTTGTTAAAGAGCCTTCTTGGGAGCCATGACGCATACTAAAGTGTCCTCTCAGGAGCCAAAAGACGTGCTAAACTGCCCCCTTGGGAACCAAAACATGTGCTAAAATGCCCTTTACAGTGGTTAGGATGTGCTATACATACCCTTTTTTTCTTTCAACCCCTGCCCTCTACACACCAATGATTTATTGTAATTTGATTGTAAATTTCTTTCTTATTTGTTTCATTTTCTTTTACCAATGATCATCATTACAAACACATTAGTTGAATAACAAGAAAAACAGGTGGAAGCATTGTTTACTCTTTATTTTAATCTTATAAATTGCAGGTTTGTGCACAAACCTGTTTCTACAAGCAACAACAGACTGAAAGTGAACATGAACAGCAATGTTGACAAAACTCACAATATGGAGTTGAATACTTCTGATATAGGGTTACGGAATTTTTTTTCTCCTTACAACTGGAAACACAATAGTTGATTAAACATCCTTTTTACTTAAAATGACCAACACTGTTGGACAAAAAAGCTCTCAACAGTTTAACCTTGTACTACATTACAGTATTCCAACTGTAACTTTAATTAGATTTTAATAGGCTTTAATGTGATGAACTAACAAACCAATTCAACACTGAGTGATATCAGTCTGGTGAGATTAGTGAGACTTATTTTAGATTCACACATGTCTAATAAATATAATGGTTACACTTACCTGGTTCAACTCATTATTCCTTCATACTGTAAAATAGATGTGTCAGGGACAAACGTGACCTGCAGTCCTAGCAGGAGCTTTTCATCTATGTTGGGTCATATAGAAATGAGTGGGAAATAAATGAAGGTTAAAAGAAAAGTATAGTGTGACACAACATGTGTGTGTGGGTGTGTGTGTTTGTGAGTGAGAGAGAGAGAGAGAACTGTTGCAACAACTGTTTGCATGTGCAAATTTGTTCTTGTTCTCTTTTAATTTAGGAGAAAATGTCACATTCACCATTCTTTTATTCCTAATCTTCTCACAGTGTTCCAGTCTTGACGTAAGAGTTTTGCTCAATCAATCAGCTGTTATTCAAATCTATTTTTTTTTACTAAATGACCACGTTTGTTTTAGTTAAAAGCAAATGTCAATTTTTAGGCTATATTATTATATATTACGCAGCTGCTGTCACTGCACCACACCTGTCATGTTGGTATCCAGAGGATACTGGTTTAATTGGTTGTTATTTCATCAAAAAAGAACAGTCAGAGATCAAGCTACTTTTGAAATAACATCTGGAACAGAAAATGGATGGAAAGTCCGTTAAAACTGTAACGGTGAGACTTGCATTCATTTCATTGCAGCACCTTGGCTTTGTTATTACACTAAATGCAGAAGTTTTGGGTTATGGTCTGTCTGACTTAGTCAAATTATAGTTTTGATGTCAACATTTTATGTATGTTTAGGCATTAGAGAGATGAAGAGTAGCTTAAGGGATGACAGACGTGGTCTGCAGATGTACAGTACAAGTGTGTGTTATTTTCTTTGTCTTCAATGTCATTTCTATCAATAAACACCTACTGACAAGCGTGGGAAGTGGTAGCCCTCCTACTTATATGGAGCCTTATTTGGCATTATTGGGGCAGTAATTATGCAGATTTAAATTTCTCTGGAACACGCACTCACTTAAGGAAAGGTGGAGTGCATCACATTAAAGAGGTTAATTTACAGCAATATTCTTAAGTGAAGCAAGTTTATCAAATTTGATGTGGCAAGTTTGTAAATGCCTGCGGTAGAAGAAAAAGTAAGATAAATTTAATGATAAGAATATGAAAATGTTGCATGAGGCTCATTGTTAGGGAATAACAGACTTTATAAATCTCGTTTAGCAATCATAACACTGATCGCAGGCAGCAATTATTATACATAGCTAACATTTTGTTAAAGGACATAAGTACAATAATATTGTTATCACAAAATGCAATCAGTATTTTTCCATCTTACTTGTAAAAAGTTATCTCTCAAGCTCTACATCAATAGTCCATCAATTAAAACACAGATTTGCCATACAGTGCTGACACATTCCTGTGGATTTACTTTTCTGTAGGTAGCAGAAGTAGACATAGATATGTCAGTGGGAGTAGGAAAACTTCTCCAAGATGGTGGCCGTATTCTATGCGCCCCAACAGCCAATGTGGTGTCTACCCTTTTATTGTCTACGATCTCACTGAGCTTAGACAGAAAAGACTTGAGTCACAAGGGTGACCTCCAGAGAAGAGTTCAACATTCCAAAATGTAAGACCTCTTTTAGTAAAGTCTTTTCTAAAGTAAGCATTTTCTGTGTTTCTCATGACTCAGTGAAATACCTTGTCGAATGAGATTATAACTTGCCCAAGTTTCTAAATGTTTGACCATCTGAGAAGGAAATGGCTTTTGTAAAAGCCCTCATTGAGTGATAAACATATGTGACTAAAAGAATAGTCGGTGTAATTGAAAGAGCATGGGTGGGTGGTCTGATATAGGTGCAAGTAGGTAAGATAAATGGTGAATCAATGGAAGTCTTTTATACATAATGTATCTGAGGGGAGATGTTTGTTTTGGTGAATGCTGTTCTTTTTGTGTTGTTTTGGTATTTCTGTTCAGTGGTCGTTTTTTTTTTTTCCTACAAAGAAAACAGTCCTGTTTACCATCATCCTGCCAAATGACTATGGCTGGAAATTAGTATATTTTTTTCCTCTTGCAATTTTTAGTATATTTTAACCTGGCACCGTATACATTTCTTGATTTGTAGGCCCTTGTAACGTGCACCGTCCCTGTTCAAATAAAAATCATTATCATCATCAGAGGATCCACTTTTACTACCAGTTTTTTTATGACTGTTTCAAATATGGAGCAAATCGTAAGAAAACTGCAAATTGCAAAAGGTCAAACCTCAGCTGGATCTATATAACATGATTTCATTGTTCTTTTGTTTAAAATGTAAAGAGTTACAGTATGTATTGTCCAGTTCACCTGCAATTTAGATATTGTCCACTTCTCGATGCTGATGTGCGCAATTGGATCTGTATAACGTAGCACAGCTAGTGGGAATTATACCTGATGTTTATCATTGTAACAATTAAAATTAAATTGCAAATATGGGAGGCAATAAAAAATAATACAAATAATTTAAAAAAAAATTCATTATCTGAAATTTTGCATATTTTGTGTTCATTTTCGACATAAAATGCAGTTTTAAAAATTATTTTGGAAACTTTTTCCTATCATATTCTTTTTTGTGTTTTTTTCTGGTTTCATTACTATGGCATAACATTTTGGAAAAAAAATACAAATCAGTAATCCAAAACTAGAGGCAAGAATAGCAAAGATTTCTACAGCAACACTGAACTTCCCAGGAGAGCTGACATATGCTGGAATAAAAGTCATCCACACAGCACAGAATATCAGCATGCTGAAGGTGATAAATCTTGCTTCATTAAAATTATCAGGCAGTTTCCGAGCCAGAAATGCACACATAAAACACAACATGGCAAGAAATCCTATATATCCAAGGACAGCCCAGAAGCCCACAGCTGACCCCAGAGAACACTCTAAGATTATTTTGTCATTGAATTCATTGAAGTTTTTGGAAGGGAAAGGAGGAGAAATAGTTAACCAGAGGATACATATAATGACTTGTACAAAAGTAAAGACCACAACACTGAGTCTTTGCTGTGTAGGTCCAAACCATTTCATCACATTTCTCCCTGGAATTGTAGCTTTAAAAGCCATTAAAACCACTATGGTTTTCCCCAGAACACATGAGATGCAAAGGACAAAGGTGATGCCAAATGCTGTGTGACGCAGCATGCAGGACCACTCAGATGGTTGGCCAATGAAAGTTAGAGAGCAGAGGAAACACAGCTTTAAGGAAAAAAGCAATAGAAAGCTTAGCTCGGAATTGTTTGCCCTCACAAGAGGAGTTTTCCTGTATTTAACAAAAATGACTGCAACAATGACCGTCATACAAGTACCACATAAAGACGCTCCTGTGAGCAATGCTCCCATTACTTCTTTAAACGAAAGAAACTCAGCCTTCTTTTTTACACAGGCATTTCGATTTTCATTTGACCAGGATTCAAGGGGACATCTCACACAGGTGACAGAATCTGTAGAATCATGGCAAGACATGTTGAACTTAGATTTAAAATATGTGGAAGAGCAGTTTATGTGAGTGTGTTTGAAATAAAACTGCTCATATCAAAATTTTGTACTTTTGTGCCCTTTTGGCAGAATTCAGAATAAGTAGCTTTGTCTAAGTGTTACTATTTATAGATAAATACAGCAGTGTAACTATTATTTCACCTACATAAAAAAAGATACTAATTCTAACTTACCCATGTTGTCGCTTATTTCACCTTCTGCACATTTTATACAGTCAAAACAGCAAATAGGCCTTCCCTTCTGCAGAACTTTTTGTGTTCCTGGAGGACATGTCTCACTGCAAACTGAAACTGGAACCTGCATAAAAAGTTGGTATAATTAAAAAAACACAACATTGATTTTGTCATTTTCTAAGTGTTTTATACTATATTGTAGTTTTATTACTGAATAAATAATTAAGATAATTACTTACAAACTTACCTGCAGTGAATTTCTTTCCCAAATTATTGAACTAATGTTTACACTCAGTTGTTTATCAGCTGGTAATGAGGCATCATAAAGACCAACAACTGCAAAGTTCAACATGCCATTGTCCCCTCGTTGCCAGTTAATAATATCATATTTTGCTGGTGGATCTCCATTCTCATTAAAGTAAACCTCATCTCCTTCTTTTGTTTTGAAGTGAATTGTTTGTATTTGCTGTAAAATCTAACATAAAAGATAACCGAATAATCATCAATATTTAGCATTGTACAGATTAAGCTATAATTAAGAGATGTGCAAGAGAAATCACTAAAGATATCACATCACTGTTCATATTAGACCTACTGTCGAGGGATCTAACTGGACATTCTTCTCACATGTCTTATTACAGTTGAGAATTCCATGCAAAGCATGGGCAACTGCATAAACCCCTTTATAAACATTGTAAAATATGGGCATGAGTGACATGTCAGTGAAGCTGTTTTTCACTTCAGAAATATTCTCATCTCCAGTACATTCCGTCTTAATCTTTCCTGAGTTGGATTGATTGAATTTACAGTTAAACAGTGCCTCCCAAAGCTTTGTAAAAAAGTCACTATTAGATGAATTCAGTGGCTTAATGTCAAACATGAACTCTCTGAGTCCGTTTACATGTGCTTTGGGAATGGAAAGCCCTATAGCTCCATCCAGAATTTGATTCTTATCCATTGCTGCAATTTGAGAATCAAACATCCAGCCTTCAGTTCCCACCCACTGGTAGCCGGTTAAGTTGTTTTTGGAAAACTCGTGTAACAACACATCTAAGTCCATGTGGGAAAGGAAAGCAACAACAACCTTGGCTGTTGATGTCTTAATAGTCTCAATAACCTTTTGTATTTTATTCGTAGGATCTGTTCTAAAGAATGTTACAGAATATTCAAGACATATGCCCAGCTGATGTGCAGTTTCAGTAAATGTTGCCATGCCATTATTTCCATAATCATCATTTGATCTAACAGCTCCAATCCAAGTCCATCCAAAATGTTTTACCAAATGGGCCAAAGCTCTGCTCTGGTAATAATCACTGGGAATGGTTCTAAGAAAGGATGGATACTTGGTTTTATCACTGAGACAAGCACATGTGGAAAAATGGCTGATCTAAGGGAGAAAATAACCAAAACAGACTTTTTAAAATAATTTTGTAAAACAAGCAAAATAAAATCTCTTAGCTTTTACCCACAATTGGGATCCGGAAGGGTCCAACAGCAGTGGCAATTGCTGCGCTAGGAGAGGAAGAGGTTTCTCCCATTATCACCTGTACTTCTGAAGGTCTTGTACATGCCTTTGAAGCTGAGGTTTTAGTTTCATTTCCACTGAGTAAGGCCAATGCGACTTTTACACTTCTGGCAATAAAACCACAAGCATCATACATTTTATAGCCCAAAGTAACCTCAGGCAGCAGATTTGTACTGTTGTTAATTTCCTCAATGGCAAAAAGCATGGCCTGTGCAAACTGGAAGTCTCTGAAATTTAAACTTCAAATAAAAACAATAAAAAATACAAGTGAAATCCCAACCGATTTGATCTTTCTGGGGATATACTAACAACTACATAAACATTATAAAGTTACCACTATATCCTCTTTTATACCAGCATAATATTGCTATTCACCTGGTGCATTGAAGTTGTTGAGGTTTTTGTTCATAATGTTCTTGAATATTCCTCCAGCTGCTGTGGAATGAGAAGACTCCCCCCAACATAAAGTCTCCATTTTTAACTAGCTGGGCATTCTCAAGATCCCCTCTGTGTAGACAGTCTTGTTTCACTGTATGTGAAAAAGATGCCAAAAACAACAAATAGAAAAATTTCCATGTATACTGTGCCCACGTTGCTGCCGACATCATGCAAGTGAAAGAACAACATTTAAAGCCCTCACACAATATTTATACAATATCTTCCCCACCTGAGATATAATGAAAAAAAAAAGCTTCATCATGCTGGGTGGGGCAAAGAAAAAGACGCATACGAATATTACTTATTGTACGTATATATCT
>JAUZNJ010035246.1:0-12350 GCA_034780135.1 Jordanella pulchra
CAACATAAATCAATTTGATTATCACAAATCAAGTCATTAACTAACAGACTTTTTGAAGAAAGAGACCTTATGTTAAAAAAACCACATTTAATTGTTTTAACTTTTTCCCTGATTGGAGTTATTTTAATTTGATTAGTTTGTCGTGGTTTACTTCATTAGGTTTCTTTTCAAGTTTATTTTGGTCGTGGTCAGATACTGTCTGGATGGAGTAAAGTAACAGTAGAGAAGCTGCAGAGAGATGTGTTAAACTACGACTCTGCTTCCTGGTCTGCACCCTGGGCTGTATTTTTTATGGGTTCAGAGTATGTTCAGGATAGTCACCAAGCGAAATCAGACCGAACATCAGAACCAACAGGATCCCTGGAACCAGAAGGAAGACCAAAGCATAGATGTGATTTATGGGTCTTTCTCTAATGTTTTCTGCAGAAACGAGCTCGAGGTCTACAGCTGTTTGAGAAAGTTTGTGAATACCTCAACCTGCTGGAGAAAGACTACTTTGCTCTGTCCTTCAGAGACGCTGACAACAACAAGGTACCTTCCTCTCTCCTTATCCGTTCGCGTCTGTTCACTTCACAGTAAATGTCATCTCTAGGTATTTAAACCATCCAGTTTATAATCAGAAATCTTTAGTCCATTCTGTCCAATCATAGACAGGTTCCTTGTCACCTTCCTATTTGTCTGATTTGGGTCTTGTTGTAGAACTGGTTGGATCCTGCCAAGGAGATCAAGAAGCAGGTCAGAGGTTAGTTTGATGCTTATCTTTTGGTTCAGTCGGTAGGTTTAGCTGACCTTTCCTGCTTTCTATGAGCTTATGCAGGTTATTCTTTGTCTCAGGTGTTCCCTGGAACTTCTTCTTTAATGTCAAGTTCTACCCACCTAACCCAGCCCAGTTGTCAGAGGACCTTACCAGGTATGGTTCCATCTGTTGTTCATAGCTTAGCAAAATGTTGTCTTTGTGTTTTACCTGGTGAGGAAGATGTCTCTTTCTTGCCAGGTACTTCCTGTGCTTGCAGCTCAGACAGGATATTGTCTCTGGACGTCTTCCCTGCTCGTTTGCGACTCACACTGTCCTTGGTTCCTACACCGTTCAGTCGGAGCTCGGAGACCACGATCCTGGTATGGAAAGTACCCAAAGAATCTTAAAACCTTTAAAGCAACTGAAAGGCTACTGAACTAAAAGGCCTTGAAATAGAACTGAAATAGCATGAATCCCCTAACAGACCATGACGTCCTGGTAGACCATGAACCCCCAACACAACTAAACTCCTTCTGCCAGACTCCAAACTGGTCTCACCAGACTTTAAACAGACCCTGGAGTCCCTCTGAATGAACCCAAACCGTGTCTGAAAAACCTTGAACCCTCCCTGATAGGCCCAAAACTTCAAGACAGACTCAGAACTTTCTCTAGACTCCTCTGATGGACACCCAGAGGTCAGAGGATTTCAGTCTCGCCATACCCTGGATTTCCAGTTGACTCTTGTCCATCTGTTTTCCAGATGAATGCAATCAGGACTATGTCAATGAGTTGTGTTTTGCTCCAAACCAAACCAAAGAAATGGAGGCAAAGATCATGGAGCTGCACAGAACCCTCAGGTTGTTTAATCTGTCTGATGTTTCTTGGTTCAGGTGAGGTTCTGGGGTTTTAACAGCTTTTACTGTGTGTTTAGAGGAATGAGTCCAGCGGAAGCAGAGATGCACTTCCTGGAAAATGTAAAGAAGCTCTCGATGTACGGAGTGGACCTGCATCATGCCAAGGTAAAGTTGCTGCTCGACTCTTCTAATCAGAGGTCACTGTTCATGTTCACATCCTCAGGTTTTAACCCAGAACATCTCTGTTCATTGCTGACAGTAAAGGAGGTTTGGTTCCTGTACTGTGGAACATCTCAGGCTGATCTCTCTGAACCAGCTTCTACTTGTGCTTCTTCGTCACCTTTCATTTGATCTGAAACATTTCTGTGAATTTGTGCATCAGGAGCTCACCTTCTGCTCAGGTGGTTCAGTCTGTAGGACTACAGCTGCACCCGGTCCTTTGGTATCTAAGAGCAGGGCTCAGGAATCCCAGAACTCTGAGATTGACTGGATCAGACGGCTTGTTTCAGTACCACCACTATTCTGCTCTCAGCTCCAAACCATCCAATAAATCAGCAGCCACACACTTCCTGGTTTCATCAATACCATCCGTGTGTGTGTTGCAGGGGAAGGAAATGATTTTTCCATTATGTCTTTTCAGTTCATCAGAAACCCTGAAACTCGGATAAGTTCTGAGTCGACAGCACCATAAATCCAGGACTGGTCCACTGTGGCCATGAACCAAGGTGACCCTGATCAGACCAAACTCCAGTCCTCACAGACATGCTGGGAGGATCAATCATGTCTTTCATACCTTAAAGCATCATTTTGATCTAGATGATTCTCTGATCCCAAGAAGAACAAGAACAAACAATAATTCAGACCCACTTTCTTACATCCCCACATATTATTTCTCAACAAGCAGCAGACACTTCTCACGCTTTTCTCTATTTTCTCTCACCAAATCCAGTTTCAGGGAAACTTTATCTTATGATTTCAGCTTCTATCTGGTTCCTGAGCCTAAACAAGCTTCCCTTTGATGTGCAACCAGAGTGAAGAAGAAGCCATTAAGAAATCTCTAGTTTTCATCCAGTCTCTGCTCCTCTGTGATGCTCTCCTTTCAGATGAGCTCTTCTATCTCCCTCTCTCTTTGTGGCTGTCTATCTGAGGGATGTACTTTATAGATAAATTAATTAATCAAAAGTTGATTTATCAATCGACTAATATTAATTGATTAGCAGACTTTCTTTATTGTGGTTCTTTGTATAACATTATGGGCTAAATATTTTACAAAAATGGATGAGTTAAAGAAATATATTATTTTTATCTAATTGTTCCAGCTGTATTAAATCCTGACTGAAACAAAACAAAAAGCAATTCTTATACAATATTAAATTATTACTAAATATATTTATAAGATAAAACAGAACATTAGGTTACTGAATAGAAGAGATGGAATAAAATATGTGAAACACATCATTTCTATATGACGTCTACAGAAATGTAGAACTTCATTAATAGACAGGGTATGTCACTCTGACATACTGTCAGACTATTTTCCACTTCAATAAGGTGGACGCTAACTATAATATAGCTCTCTGTTTTTAATGTAATCCAGTAATTGACTTGTTGTTAGCAGATGGGTGGTTCTAGTTGCTCTCAGGAAATGTTCAAACCTGACTCTATGAAGTGCATCAACTCACTAAAGCATTTCCTTCTACTCTGCTTATAGCTAGTAGGTCCTTTTCTATGATGTTCCAAACATTTAGCATCATGCCCTCCACTTTTCTATCATCACAGCTTCAGTAGCGATGTTACGCTGCCCCGCCGTGCAGCACGGCTAAACGTCTATCGAGTCTTTATATCTGCAAACAGAAGAAACGCATGAAGTTTATTCTGCACCCTTGTTGCCATGAAATGGCGTAAATAATCTGGACCAGACTCTGGATCCCTCTGATGCCTCCATACCAGTGAGGACCGGTTTAGGATTGAAGAGTGGCGCCCTCTGCTAGAGAGAGAAATTCCTTTAAAGCAAACATCAGATGATCCGATGGAAGACATTTTAATCTCATAAACAACTAAATGATAATGAATCATAAGTTGATTATCTGTTTGCTTCCCTAGTCTGTCTGTCTCTGTCTCCTTTCTGTTTATGCTTGACTGTCTTTCTGTCTCTGTGTCTCTCTATTGCTGTCTCTCCACCTCTGTCCCTGTGACTGTCTGTCTTCCTGTCTTTCTGCCTCTCTGTCTGTCTGTCTGTCTGCATGCACTAGATGGCAGGAAGCCGCTTTGACTGCTTATCTGCTAAGTCAGAGGTAAGAAGGTTTCCTCCATGAGCCATTAATATTATTCTTAGAATCACCTGCTTGATTTTTTCCAGAATCTCCTTTTCTTCAGTGATTGTCCAGAAGTCCATTAGCAGACAGAGTCTCATGTGGAATTTGTGCTTGGTTCCTATTGGCTGTTCTGGCTTCTGGTTCTGAGCTCAGGTGTCTCCTGCTGTTCTCCAGTGTCCCTCATGTGTTCCTCGGTTGTTCCTGTTCCAGAAGGCTGCTCCTGAACCGATTCTGAAGTGAAGCTGTTAGCTTTAAAGAAACGACTGAATGCTCATAACACAAGAACCTTGAAATGCATGTGTGTCTGCAGGACTCAGAGGGCGTGGCCATCATGTTGGGCGTGTGCAGCAGTGGCCTCCTAGTCTACAGAGATCGACTGAGGATCAACAGGTTTTCATGGCCAAAGATTCTGAAGATCTCATATAAAAGGAACAACTTTTACATCAAAATCCGACCTGGAGAGGTTAGAAAAAAACAACAGTCAAAATGGGATAACTGTTGCTAACGACTGTTGAAAGACGAAGACGGACTATATTCTGACTTAATGAAAGCTAATAATCAGGATTTATAGGTTGTTTTTATTTGGGATTAGTCGCTGCTCTGCTTAGATCACAGTCAAAAGTAAAGCAGTTAATGAGTTGCTAATAAGCTTTTAGTGAGTTGGTTAAGAGCTAAAAAAATGATACCAACCTGTTTATCAAATGTTATCAAATTGTTATTTAACTGTTAACCATTAACAAGCTGTTCGAAGAAGCTAGAAATCTGGAAAACGTCATTCAAAATCGAGGGTAACATAAATGAATTAGCATCAGTTAAATGATTATAACTGTAGCCTGCTTAATATCAGGGGTTTTAGCATTTTACTTGCATTGAGCTCATGGGCCGGCTGGTAAAACCCAGGCGCCTTTTTACCAATTTAGCTAATTAGACTGTGGTTATTAGCAGAGTTATTATCATTAACCAATAAAATTCTTCTGTTAATTCGTCTGTTACCCCAAAGGAATGATTCAAGCTGAAAGATTAAGCGTTCATTGTATAAAACACAAAACGACCACGAGTTAAACAACAGTACCTTTATTTACTACAGTTACTAACACGTAACACTACTGAAATAAGCACAAGTAAAATAAACAAAAAGGGAAAATGGGTTTTAGAGTCCGTTTAAAGATGAAAAGTTCGAGCTTCAGGTTTTAATGCATTCAAAAGTCTTTAAAATTAGCAGCTTCATGTGAAACAGACCGTGATCCGGTCCAACGACTGAGGTTTTATTCGGTTTTACAGCAGAGGAATGAATAATGACTGAAATGCATTAATTGTCATAAGGGCTGAAAGAGGTTAGCATTAGCTGGTTCAGCGTTAGCTCACAACATGCTAGCTTGCTAGCCGGTCCATTCACACAGGAGCTTTACTTATTTTATTTCTTTTCATCCAGCTGATTAACTGTATTAATTTATTTACTTTTATTCAGTCATCTATCTTTTTCATTATCTTTATTACATGATTTTATTAGAAATTAAATTTTACTTAAATTTAATCCACTATTTAATTTTTTTTATTTTTCATATTTAGATGTTTTTCCCCGTATGATTTTTTATTATTATAATTGCAAATAAAAATCAGGCAGTAAGGGGATAATAATTTAGACAAATAATGATTTATTTCTCTATCTATTACAGTTTGGCTTCTCAACACAATATTAGTGATAATAGTGAAAGTAGTGATTGAAGTCAGTGATTTACAGGGTTTGTACACATTTAACTATTCAATTTAAATTACTAAAGTTACAAACATCAGCTTATATCAAGTATTACACATAAATATAAAATTTGATATTTAAACACATTGGTCAATCTGCTGACAAGCGTTTGTTTAATAACTGGTATATTATGATCATCAGTGGGTGAAAATAATAGCAGGTAAATGTTACCTCTCCACTGCGCTCTCCCAGACTGAGAAAAAATCGTCAGCGGTTTTGCTGCCGCCAAAGCCGCCAAAGCCGACTCTCCTCCTCCACCAATAACAAGTAAAAAAAAATAAATAATCAATATCCCCTTATTTTGTTGTTGCTATTTCTTTCCGTGTATTTCTCAAATCTCGAGCTGTCGGTTTTTGTTTTGGTGCTGTTTTTCCCGGGCTTGGGGTAGACGTGGGCTGTTTCTCAATGCTCAAGAACGCAAGTATGAACTCGTTCTCGCCAAGTACGTTCTTCACAAGAACGCCAAAAGTCTGGACTTGGGGAGAACGTGAGCACGTTAGACAGAGCTGTGTCAATTGGAACAGAAGCTACTCGTTAAAAGCTCGTCTGGAGCTGCATTTAAACTCATTCTTAAACTCCTATTGTTGTCAAGATAACGATAAATTATTTTAGGAATGATGATCAACACACACAGATAAACACAAATTAAATTTACCTTTTGCCAAATAAAGCAAAAAACAATCACCCTCAGAGCCACCGGTGCTTCACACACAGCTATGCCGAGAGAGGGCTGCTGCAGACGGGCTAACGTTAGCTATGGCTGCTGCAGACGGGCTAACGTTAGCTATGGCTGCTGCAGACGGGCTAACGTTAGCTATGGCTGCGGGTAGCATCGGAGCTACGCTGGTCGCTACGGTTCTCTCAACATCAGAACTTTTTTAAAACCTGAGCACTAAATCAGTGAATGGGCCAAATAGTAAAGCTTAGATGTATAATATTCTCGCCTTGAATTACCTTAAAACGTACTTTAGTGGAACAACAACAACAGAAAAATGAACATTTAGCTTAATACTCTGAGCTCTGTTAGCGCAGCTCTGGAAGCTGCTGCTGCTGTGGTGCATGCTGGGAAAACTACCAGTCTGGTGAACGCACCAGTCTGCTTTGATGCATGCTGGGTAAAGAGGGAGGGAACAACATCCGGAGATTTCCTCCGTTCTCAATGTGTTCTTGTAAACTGGAACAGTTCCTGGGCCGAGGCTGATGACGTTTCACGAGCACACGAGAACGAATACGCATATTGAGAAACAGTTACAGTTTATTTGACCAAGAACAGTTCATATTCTGATTCAGATCTTGTCGTCAGAATCACTTCCTGACTGATGACCTCACAGCCTGCACAAAAAGTTAAGTGGAAGGAAGAAAACACTGTAGAGAATTGGAGGAAAAGCTGCAGCCAAGGTGGACCGCAGCGTCACAGTATCGGTCCTAAACCCACCCAGAACCAGAGGTAAGCAGAGGGAAAAGAGAACCGGACTGGTGTAGATTGGTTCAAAGTTTTGACAGTAAATTAAGGTTCTGACATTTGGATCTTAAGAAACATGAGTCTGGAGGAAAGAAAGGAACAGAACCTAAGCTGGTCCAGTTAAAAGGTTCCACAGTCAGTGAGGATCAGAGGTTCTGGTGCTGGTCCACTGGATTTACCAGGTCCAGAGTCGAGCCAGAAATCTAGGCTTCCTTCTGATGACCTCTTTTATAACCTGGTACTGACCCAAACCTCCATAGAAGACCCATGGGCTGAACAGACAGAACAGAACCAGCAATGTGGACCAGCTAGAGGCTGCTGCTAAAGCAGACCGGACTTCCAGAACATCTCATCAGAACCACAGGCTGATCTCCTCCATGCAGCTGAAGCAGAAAGAACCCAGACGGAGTTCTGAGAGCAGGTTCTGTACGGAACATGGAAGTTCTGCTCACTAGCTCTGTATCTTTATTGGTTCAGAGAAACATTTTGGGTTCTGTATGCTGTGATCACTGGTTCTACAGAGGTTCTGAATCAGAATTCCTTTATTGTTGGCTCTGTTAGGATTATTGTTGGTTCCTCTGTGGTTCTCAGGGGGTTCCTCGATGGATCTTCAGTGGTTCTGGCTCAGCTTGCTCCGTTGTCTAATTAGCTGTTTCTAAAGAACCTCCAGATGGCAGTGTTGAGCCACTAGAGGATTTCCAGCCTGTTGTTTGGGGCCCTTTCAGCTGGAAGGGGCCCCGGGTTCCTCAGCAAGCATCCAGCCTCGGAGCCACATGTGGACCCGGTCAGCTCAGAATCAGAGGAACATGTGGATGTGGATCGGTCTCAACCTTCTGCCTCCATGTTGAATATTGTCTCTGGTTAAATATTAACATCTGCTGTTTATCTTCATCATAAACCGCCCCGGAAAAATAATAAAATATATTTATTCTAAACGTCTTGTTCTGAGAGTTGTGATCAGTTTGAGTAAATGGTGTTAATATTCAGCCACATGTGTAGAGCGCTGACAGGCCACGCCACCTCTGGAGGAGCTGCAGTGATCCACGGCTCAGGTGAGACATTCTGTTACCAGAACCGGGTTTTTCCCAGAGTCCCTCAGAGCTGCTGGATCAGCAGGAAGTTCCTGTTCGTTTTATCTACAGAAGATTCAGCTGCTGAGAGAAAAGATCCGTCTGAATAAAGAAAACTGAAGCTCCTCTTCCTCTCCTTCATCTTAATTCCTCCTCTTCCTCCTTCTTCATACTTTTTCTCCTCCTACTTGTTCACTTTTCTTCCTCATTCTGCTGCTTTATCAGTTTCTGCTAGTGTGAACTAAAGGGACAGCGAGCGCTGTGATTGGCTGCCATCTGTCTGTTTTCTATGCGCCTAGTGGTCATATTTCTTAAATTTATATTCAATTTATAGTACGTTGAATTTATTCAGTATAACATGAGTTCAACAACTCTTGTCATCTCAGTTCACTTTATACTGTAGATCCAGTTCAACCAGATCACCCAGTGAGATTAAGTTTCAAAGTTTCTATCTAAGGAAAACCAGCTGATTGCATGCAGTCATTGACTCTTCGGGATAAGCATGTAGACACTGTGGATATTGACTCTACAGAAATCCCTCATAGAGCATTAATGCAGCGACAGTGGAGAGAAAAAACCAGGAAGAAACCTCCAGCAGAACCAGGCTCAGTGTGAGCGGCCATCTGCTGAGGAAGACTGGGGTTCAAGGAGACAGAAGCAGACATAGAAATCAAAGATAGAAACACTGATCTATAAATACTTTAGAAAGGGTAATAGTGAGCTACCTCCACAGGCGTCTCTGTCTGAGAAACAAACAGTTAATCAGACGAGCTCCGAGACAGTTTTTATGTCAAAGAATGAAAGAGCAGATCCAGTTGGTCTCAGTAAAAGCTGAGCCCATAGCTATGTCTAGGAGAGAAACAGGACTAAACACTGGGAAACAGGCCAAGCTCCAACATCAATGAACCCAGTAGAGTTTATAGCTATTTGTAGGAGAGCTATGGACTCAGAGTTTACTCTGACTAAATGGATCTTATCAACATTCGCCCTACTGGCTGCTTTTTAGAACAATAACTGAAAGTGTGAATCGAGCTCAAATCATGATCAAACAGATAATTCTGCACATTTATAAAATAAATTCACCACAACTTCCGTTCAAAATATGAGTTTATTAACAGAAATCATTCAGCTCCAAGTCAAACATATTTCACTTTAACACTCTTGACTAAAAACTAGTGAAACTCAACTAAAACTAAGCTACTATGAACAAATAAGAAAGAAAACATGGTTGAAAACCATAATCAATGACATGATACAATAATATCACAGTTTTAGCGGATTTTGTGTTTGAGAACCAAAGTTTATCTTGAAGAATGAGATCAAATTAGCTTTTGGTTAATTTAGAGCAGTTAGGATGTTTTTAAACCAATTCAATTCAAATCCAAGAGATGAATAAAACATTATTTGGCAAAATAATGTTTTATTAAACGGTTTGATCAATCAGACATCAATAACCTGTAGTCAATTGATTCTTAATCTTCTTTTAATGAGTTAGCAGAAATGAGGATTCATTAAATGACTTTTGGTCATAATTTGGTCATCAAAATGTAATTGTATATTGGTCTCTTCAATGTGATCCCTCCGAAGAGAATCACCAGAGGCAGAGCACAACTATGTGGGAGGTATCCTGGGAAGTCTGAGCTGGGGGGGTTGTAAAGCAGCACTGGGCTGTATGGGAGTTAACACATATGAACTCATCTAGCTTAATATACAGCTTTGAAAGTTTGTTTAATTATGGTCAGGAAGACGCTTTACCTGTAAAAATAAACTGGATGTGAACGTGTTGATGCCTTAACACTTACAGACCCATGAACACAAACCTAAAACAGACAGACAGGCCAAAAAAGGAAGATTTATCCAATAAATGTTCATTGACTTTGTAGTAGCTTGGCCGGAGATCTTCATACAAAGACACACGATAGCTTGTTGTATATGTATGTATGTTGTTTGTTGAATATAGCAGCATATAACAGTCAGTTAGTTCAATAAATGCAGTGTCCCAAAGGAAAGAGAAACATCAGCCCATGAGCCGCAGAATCCAACAAACGCTGCAACAATAACACACAAAGGAGACAGTGTGAAAAGATTCAAGTTTGGCTTTGATGGTTTTTAATAAAACTATAACATAACTTTGCAAAGTAGGAATTAAACTACTGTACCAATGTTCCTAAAAACCAAACCCTCAACTCATCTTCCTCATGGGCAGGTTTACCGCTGTCCCTGTCACTTCTTGTGTTTTGTAGGTTTACCTTTACTTGAGGGCTGATGAGTGTTCAGGGTGTGGATGAAGGAGTAGAGCTCCTCCAGGCTGTGGTTCCAGATGACATCCAAGGCCTCTGGCCTCACCTGCTCTCTGGTCCTGAGTTTGATCTTTGAGGAACGAGGTGAGTTTCTATTTCCTGTGGTACCGGTGCAGGTCCATCTTCAGTGTTGATTCTAGTGGCTGCTGGGACAATGAAATACCTCTAGGACCGGTAGGTATGTTTTCTGAGAGGTAGACAGGTTGAGGGATTATTTTAATAATTTTATTAGAAATAAATTAATCTCAAATGAAGGGTTCATGTGCCATTCGAGGAAGTGGATCAGTGTTGATGACCTCAATCTGTATCTCAAGGGTCCAGTGGATGATGACAGGATCCTTGAGATGACATGGCAGTCAGGTGACTGGGCTCTTTAAAAGAAGACCTCCCTCTGCATGAAGGCAAGCCCCTCCGAGAGGTTGATACGTCTGAGTATGGGAAGGTTTAAGAGTCTGGTTGTGAGTTTGTGGACGGTGGTTCTGTCTTTGTAATCCTTGTTGGATTAATGTCCTGCAGGATCTAGAAAAACTCCTCCATGCTTTTTAGTAGAATTGATCACTGCAACAGTGTCTTGATAGGTTTGACTAAAAACTGGCTGCAGCTGATCCAAAACGCTGCTGCCAGTGTTCTCACTAGAACTAAGAGAGTAGAGCACATCAGCCTGGTTCCAGAGAATCTCAGAATAGACTTTAAAATCCTCTGTTAGTCTATAAATCACTGAATGGATCAGGTTTGCTGTCAGTGGATCAACCTCCCAGAACCTCTAAGGTCTTCTAGTTCCACCAGAACCAGAACCAAACATGGAGAAGCAGCATTTAGTTCCTCTGGAACAAACTCCCAGCAGACGGTAAACCTGCTGAAAGCCTGAGTTCTTTGAAGGCAAAGTTAAAACCCAAATGCATTAGATGAAGGTTCTGGTTCAGCTGGTTGATCGGGTTTACTACCTGTTCTTATCCTGTTTTTATCTTTGCTTGCATTTTTCCTTAAATTTTATTATTTACTTCATTTAAGTGACTTTGAATTAGTCTTGTGCTAAACTGTGTGTTAGAAATAAAGTGGCCAGAATTTGACCAGCAGAGGGCGGCAAACTGTGGCCTCTTCCGCCGCTGCCCCAGACCTGGTCAGCCTTGTGGACCGGTACCAGAGGGGGACTGGGTTTGGGTCAGATCAGGTCAGAGAAGAGACGGACCAGAAGATCTGTGAACTTTTTATTCTTTACTTTCAACTTCATGTTCAAAAAGTTACATATCATCTGAACAGTTAAAATGTGCTACAGACCGGCGCTCTAAACCCCTAGAAGCTGCGTCAGACACTGAACATCTCAATGAGCGTAAAAAAACAAACCTGTATATGAATATTAAGAAAAGTGTAAAACACCTACACGTTAAAAATCATTGAACGCCACCATTAATGAAAAAATAAAACAGGGAAATGTACAAAAGTCTGAGGGACCACAGGAGGCGGAGCCATCAGACAGGCGGCTCCGGATGGACTCAATCAAACATGTCTTCGTCGTCTTCCTCGTTCTCAGAGTCGTTGTAGTACTTCACCTCCTTCCTGGCCCGGCCCGGCCTGTCGCGAGACGGAGCCCTCTTGGCCCTCACGCTGTTGTCTTCATCGTCATCTTCATCCTCTTCGTCGGACGGAGGTCTCTGAGGTTTCTGCACAGGAAAAAGTTTTAGTCTGAGAAGTGCATCAGAACACAACCAAACCTGACACATCTGGTACTGCTCAGATGGTACGGGTTCAGAACCACGGCTGCTGCTCACTGCTCAGTGAGTCTGTTTTCTCATCATAGTAGCTTCGTCTGGTCTGTTCCTGTTTGCTGTGGCTCCATCCTGGAGAGAAATGTCGGCT
>JAUZNJ010035247.1:0-24157 GCA_034780135.1 Jordanella pulchra
TCATATTCTGCTCTGAGGATCAACAGCTGTTTTTTCAACTCAGTATCATTTGTTTGAAAAACCCTCTCCTGAATGTTCTTTATTTTGTCTTCTAGATGCTGCCTGTTAGTCTTGGCTTCCTTGGACTTGTTGCCTGTGATATGACCTTTAATAGACGCTTTAAAGGCCTCCCATCTGATGCATGTTGTTGTTTGATTTGTGTTCAACTGAAAGAACTCATCAATTTGTATTCCTATATATTTAACAAAATCCTCATTCTGCAACCATTTATGCTGAAAGCGCCATCTAGGGGGATCTCTGGTAAGATTCTTATCACAGTAGGTCAGACAACATGGAGCGTGATCTGAAATCACTATATTTCCATACGTACAGTTTTGAATTTTGGATATTAGTTCTGATGAAATTAAAAAATAATCTATTCGTGAGTAAGTCTGAAATGTTGCTGAATAGCATGAGTAGGCTCTAGTTTGTTGTTGAAGTTCCCTAAAGATGTCTACCAGTCTAAGAGTTTTCATAAACATCTGTATAGTTGTTCTACAGGTGTTATGTGTCAGATCTGACCCTGTGGATCTATCTATTTCTGGAATAAGAGTACAATTAAAATCCCCGACGATCACAAAGCACCCCTGCAACGATGAGAGTGAGAGGAACAGGTTTTGAAAAAACCCAGAATCATTCGTGTTGGGACCATAAACGTTAACTAGGTTAATTTTTTCGGAGAGTAAAGAGCCCTGAACTGTCAAGTACACACCCTCCTTATCCTTGATAACATTGTTTACAAGAAATGGGACCGATTCGTGGAAAAGAGTCATAACTCCTCTAGCTCGAGAAGAAAATGTTGAAGTGAATACATTGCCACGCCACCTCCTCCTGACTCGTCCCTTATCTTCTTCCATAAGATGCATTTTCGGTAGAAATATTATTCTGGAATCCAAATCTTGCAGTTTATTAATGACTTGTTTGACCTTCTTTAGATGTTGTAGGCCCCTGCAGTTCCATGTAACCATTTTAAGATCTAAGGTTTGCGACATGAAAGATCCACCAAATTACCAGAAATGGAGAAGAAATAAAAAAAAAAAAACTTTACCCCATACAACCATGAACATCCGAGAAGTTTAAACAACAGAACAAAACTCGCAACATATCCCCTAAACCTAGGTTCCCACACCAAGTCAGACTTCCGAGGGACACCCTCTCCCCTCCGTACACCTCCTGCTATCGTGTGTGACCGATCCCCACACAGTGAGGAGCAGTCTAACCACTCAATAACCAAAAACAAAGTTTTATTACCGATGCTGTTCACTATGTATAACAGTACTTTAACCTTCCATATATTTGCTCACAGGTTCAAACTTATTAGGATACACACCAACCGGTATGCATGCTTCCTCTTGCCATACCTAATCAGAAATAAAGTCCACCACCAATATAATTGACCAATAAGGGCAACAATAGGACTACAGGAAGCTACAAATTGTTAACCGAAGAAACCATCTTTGCGTTTAATCCTTTGTTACCTCCTCAATGGTTTTCTTCTGGATTTTTTATAAAAACTCACATGCAGCCGCCACTGTTTTGAAAGCATGAGTTCGATCTTGATAAGTCACCAGCAGCTTGGCTGGGTGAGCCACCATGTGGCGCAGTCCCAGTCTGCGTAGCTCCGTGTGTCCAACTTTTTAAATGTATTCCCACCTAGTATGCAACAGGTGTAGTCTCCTTCTAACCACTTATGTCCTGACTGGCTTTGTAGGCGGGGTTTTTCATGATGCTGTTTGATAATTTTCCCTTACAAACTTCTGAGGTCTTCACAGCACAGCTGCATTTATAGTGATATTAAATTGCATACAGTGGGAAATTTTAGATGCTGCTGGTCGCACTGGGTTTGAATACATAAACATGAACCCTTTTTTGGTATTGGTAAAAAAAAAAATGCAGAAGCCATATAGTAGTTTTTTTTGCTGGAGTACGTCTTAGTTCCATAAAAATCCCTGTAGGTGTTTCACAGTTTCAACAAAAGCTTCTTTTTCTGCACTGTTGCTGAATCATAACATCACTACGGTACTTATGATAAATTCTCATTTCCTTTACTCTTTATTTAACTTTATTTTTCATGTTTTTATCACAATGATGTATCTTTTGTCAACATTTAGATGAGGGAAAGCCCATCCAACATGGCAAAGGGTATTTCTTGCATACAGATTTAGCATGTATGGTACTTAGAATATAATATCCTACAAAGTATTGCATTTGTCTTTAGTAGTGGCTATTTTGCACATGTGCATAAGGCAATTACAATTGTGATTCATATATAAGCTAATAAAGTACAATGGTATTTGTAGTTGTTAAAAGTAGAATCGATTGTAAAATGGAGGAATAGTAGGTGTATGGGTAGTTTTTTAAGGCAGTGTATTTAGACTTTGTAACTGCTGTATTTATATACTAGATTAGCTCTAGAGCTACTTTTGTTTTTTATAGACAACACTGAATTGGCCAAAATTCCTCCTGCTCTTGCTTTGGCTGAAGTGGTCAGATTAACAGAGGACCCTATTTATTGCGACAAACTGTTGACCGTTTTTTTTCCCATTTCCAGTCTTCTGCAGCTCCACCTATGTTCCATCTATTTCCAGATAATTCTGGACAAAAGCCACTGAAATACACTGGAAATCATCAGGCTCTGATGAAGTGGAAACCATTTATCGTCTCTCACACTTGCTATGTTATATTGCTTTAATCAGGGTTCAAAAAAATCCTAATGATTGCAATTAATTTAAGCAACAATGATGATCATAATTCAAATAGTTCTGGTTCAATTCTGAACTAAGGTTCAGCGATGTTTGTGCACCACATGGTGTTGAACTGTTCACTCATCATCTTTCTATGCTTGGGCAAGAGAAAACTCAAAACACAAGCCAAGTAATAGTATATTGAATTTACACCGTGATCAATTAAAGGGTGCAAACAAAGGGCAAATATCAAAGACATTACAGTGATAATGTGCTGTAAAGGTGATATTACCTCAGAATACAAAGATTTACAATTGGCCTCACTGATTGTCATCTATAAAGAACAAGGATTGTTGAGGGATGTAATTCAGCACTCCTAACTAGAGCTCTTTCCTTCTTTCCTTTCTTTTGTCTTTTTCTGTCCCAGATTTCTCACTCTCTTTCTACTTCTCTCACTTTGTGTTAGTTCACAAAAGCTTAAGGAATTGGAATGGTGCCTGCATGGTTTCCTGATTAGAAAAAACCCCAAGAAAGTTGTTGCTGCTTGTAACATGTTGCTCTGTTTGCTGCTCTTTGTGAGTTTTTACTTTCAAACAGAGTAATAACTGCTCCTCTGTCCACCTCTGCAGGTTATGAGGAATGGAAGCGGGCTCGGTGGTGCGCGCCTTGTTTGAGTTCCTCCCCAGCGTTTCGGAGGAGCTCCCACTTTTCCCTGGTGATGTCATCGAAGTACTGGGTGTAGTGGACGAGTTCTGGTTGCTTGGTAACAAGGATGGCGTCACCGGTAAGTTTTAGCGGTTAATATAGATACTATCCACTTAATCTCTGACGGGAATTATTTCAACAACTTGACAAAGTTGAGGCCTGGAAACAGGGTGTGACCTGAGTAGTGATTTGTTCTGTTTGCTGTCAGCACATGTTTGTATGAGTGTTCAGCTTATGCAGGAGGAAATTAGTCACGTCTGATTTAGATTGAATTTTTGGCATTAGCAGAATATCGACAATGTTTTGAACACATTTGTAAAGGAAAACCACCTTCTGACATCATTCTGCTGTCCTTCTTTTGTCTCCAGGTCAGTTCCCCAGCACATTCGTAGAGGAGGTTACGATCCCCAGCACCAAGCCAGGAGACAGACTTTATGTGTGCATCAATGATTTTAGCTCAGCACAATCAGCTACTCTGCCTTTAAAGAGAGGTACACTCATGTTTTATACACTGATATGTACTAAAGATGTTAAGAGTGTTGAAAGTAGGATATCAGTGCACATCATGTGTTGTGTAAGGTATCAAATGGGTTTCGTCGGGTGTCCCTGTTTCCATTAACAGCTCATGTTTTCTTAGTTTAATGCTTCCTGCCGATGTTGGAGAGCTCAGGTAAAGGGGTTGTTTTCTGCTTTGTCCTGTCCTGTAGTCTTTCCTCCCTAGCTACAGTAATAAGTGACTTTGGAAAGAAATATAAAATTGATTCATTTTTCTCTATAGTTTTTCTGTAGCCAACCCTGGTAAAGATGTTTAAAAGAGCTCAAAAATTAATCTTTATAGCAGGAGCATAATCTCATGCAGAAAAATGTAGAAAATCAAATGCTTTGATTGGTATAAATTTTACTCTGTGGAATTAATGCCCCACCTTAATTAAAAAAAAAAATACGTTTTTGACAAAATTATCAGCTGCTAAAAAAGTGACCTAAGTTAGTGTAACAGGGATCTGCAGCTTGTGGCTTCAGTGTCTTATGTGGTTCTTTAAATCCTATACAAAGTAAATTATTATGTACAAGGTGTGAGTTATGTTATTACCCCTATGGTAGTTATTTATTTGTGCAGCTAATTTCCCTAGAGGGACAGTAAAAGTGTATCGTATTGTAATTATAATTTAGCCATAAATGTTTTTATTTTTGAAAAATACATGTTTTCAACCTGAAAATAAAAAAAGGGCCAGTTTTAGAAGTTCTTCTGTTCTCATGCAATTTATTCTTAGACTTGTCCTCTTGAAGTATCCGTCATGGTACATGATGTTCAAGTCATTTTTAGGTCATTAGGCTGCAGACATGATTTATTGATTTACACATACTCAGAACTATTTTTTTATTCCTGAGGGAAACACAGTTGTCACCATATATCACATATTGAAATGAAGCAACTCAATCAATGTATATTTTTCCTTTTTTTCTGGGTTTTTTCCCTTTGCTTTAGTGAGAGATTAAATAGTACTTCCTTAATATAAGCATTGGGGGGGCTTTGAACATGAGAAAGAAATGAACACATGCCAAGAATGTGTTCATCTTTAAAAGTAAGGAAATAACCTTGAGACTGGTGGTAAAAACGTCTCTAACATTGTTGGAGAGCTAAAGCATTTCTAAGGTGAGGTTATGCTACTGTATAAAGAAGGATTTTAATTCATTGCTTTTAGACATCTTTCTTATCTGTGTCGGTGTAGGTACCAGATCTCCTCAGGGCCCACCCCTGTTGATGACGTCACAACACAGCAACACCACTCAGACAAACTGTATTGCACATCTCTTCTGGGGTCTCAACTCATTTTTATTTATATTTGCTAGTATTTAACGTTTCCTTTGGTGAAATGTTAGAAAACAATACATTTTAGTCTTGAAGGCAAGAAGGCAGAATGACTTTCATGGAGATTTTAGACAAGAAAAACCAACAATTGTTCTATTTGTAAAAAATGGACTGTTGTTGACACAAAGTTAAAGTAGTGTAGCTTACAATAGTTAACTGACCCAGCTAACAGAAGCTAACCTGTTAGCTACTGAGAACAGCTAGCCAGAGAGCTACCCAGCTCTGCCTTTTATTCTATGGTCTTGCAGCCACTTAGTTTATCAAAAACAGATCTTTTCAGTTTTTTTATCCATCAGCTAAAACCTAATTAATCATTAGATACACTAATACTACAGATGCTCCCAATTAGGCGCAAGGAGTCTGCATTATGTTATTAGCGTTGTCTGGGCAACCACAATGTTTTACGTCACCGTGACAACGTTCAGCCAATTATATCATGTCACTGGCATGTGCAGGGTCCAACAGATCTGGTACCTACACCGGTAAGTGTAAATGGAGCTTTACTTCTGTTTGATGTGCTTTTGAAGTTTATTTTACTTTCTTAACAGTCCTTGTATTATTTATATCTTTTAAATGACTCTTTCCTGTTTTGAATGCATTATGATAAGTCTAAAAGGTACATTATACTTACTCTCAAGGACTTGATTCAGGCACTCGTAGTAAAATAACACATCAGTGTGAAATTTACCAAATTCTCCACTAGGTGGCCATCAAAGACCAAATACTGCTTGCTCTGTCTTTCTGACTAATCCTTCCTTCTGAAGATTCTCTTGCTCTGACCTGCTTTGTAATTATTTCCTGTTCTGCTCTCGGCCATACTTTGCTGATTTTAAGACCCTTAAAGTACCAAGTAATAACTGTTAGTTTTATCTTGTAGTTTGGCTAAAAGTCGCTATAAGCAGTAGATGAAGCACTTGGCGTTGATTTATGCTTTTAAATGTTTGGATGTCTAAACTTCAAACTATTCTTCTTGGTGGCTACTGTGACAACTATTAAAATGAACTCAACATTAAGTTGCATTTTGAAAAATGTATTTTACTATGACCATTTCCATGCCTCTCAGCAAATCCACATAGATGAAAGCTCATCTCTTAAACCTTTTTAAAACTGAGCTGCTTGTCTTCCAGGCCAAACGTAATCTCTGCCTTTTGCTCCATTAAAGGTAGTTTGCAACTTGGGTGACTTAAATAACGAGCCTCTAGATTTTCAAAGATTATATTGCTTTGTATGGTGTATCCCCTGCAGTCTATGGTTATCTGCTGCTGACTGTGTTGTGAAGCTACAGCAGGTCTGGCATTCAGAGAGCAAATATCACCCCTCTCATTGTTGAAATCCAAGGGCTACACTTGCAATAATAATAATCATCATTTAGTGTTTCCACAATCGTGAAGTGACCTACTGAAGACTACCAGAATAGTGACATACCTGTCCTTTAAGAAACTCTTGAAGCCCTGTCTCCCCCGGTGCCCTCTCCTACCCTTGCACCTAACCTATGCCTCCCTACCCCCTCTAAAACACTTTTTTTTAAAACTAGTTGTCATAACACTTGCTGTATCAGAAGATCCATAGGAAAGGATCATTATTGTCCATCCAGCTCTATTTCCTGTAGTTCCACTGACTGTTTTCCAGCTTCTGGTCCAGACACAATGGAAGGTGGAGCCGTGGTTCTTTGGAATGTGACCCCAGTGGCTTCACTTTGATCAAACAACATTCTCATCATCCCTCACTCCCATTACGCCAAATAAAAAGATATTAAAATGTCTTTTAAAAGATTATTTCTTGGATACCCTGATAGCATTAGCAAACTTTTGGAGAAATGCTCTGTTGGTTAAATTTAAACAGTGAAACAGAGCCGACCAAACAAGAAGAATTCTATATTTTTAAGTTTCTTCTTGGCTTTAAACACTCTTTTTCACCATTGTCATTTTGAGTATATTTCATGCAATACAATAAATCTTACAAGCAAAAAGTTTGTCACACGCAACAACAAACAATAAGATAGCCTATTTTACTTATTTTAATTTATAACATCCATCCATTTCTCCTGCTTATTCCGTCAGGGTCACGGTGGTGCCGGTGCCCATGTCAGGAAGTCTATGGGCGAAAGACGGTGTACACCCCGGAGAGGTCGCCAGTCTGTCGCAGAGCCGCTATTTCTTATAAAATAACAGCGGCAATTTATTTTGTAGAATAGAGGATTTACTTTTTGCATTGGGATCCTTGTTAATATTGAGGAATACCCTACACTCTTAACATTTAGAGCTCTGGCTTATTTACAATAGGCCTCACTAGCTGTAAAAACCACAATGCAAAATTGAAAATATGAATTTAGAACAAATAAAAACACAAGACTTATTAAATTATTTTAGAAAAATAACAAATTACTTTCAAGGAGAGATATTCTATGACTCCCACTTGTCCTGGAAAGATGAAGAGTAGTGCAAACCGTGTAAAGGTCACACAGAACAAACAACCATGCATAGATACAGACTTGGATCTAGGAAATTTTAGAGCGAGCAATTAACCTGAGAGTCCGAAAAAAACATGTATGCATGAAAACATACAAGTCTCTTCTTGGTAAATTAAATCTAAAGTTTTAATCCAGCAGTTCTGTGAGGGGTTCAGAGGTTTGTTAGAGAAATTTGGTAAGGAATCAGTATCATAAACAGCAAAGAACACGGGACAAGTCAAGTAAAAAAACACATTATTATTATTAAATATTTAAAACAAGGTTGGAAATTTTAAAGAATATTTCAAGCTTTAAAAAAATCTCACAGACCACAGGTTAATCTATGATATAGAAATGAACAAAGACTAATGCTGGAACCCGCCTGAACTGACAAACAAGACAAAGTAGTGAGTAATGAGAGTAGATGTGTATTGTTAACTTTATATAAGTTGATGAGCTCCATAATCAGTGTTAAAAGATCATTGCACTGTCAACCATTTACCATTTCTTCACATACACATCACCATCTGTACATAAAGGTGTGGAATTTTACTTTTCTGTAAATTCAGTTTTATGTTTTTTAGTTCTTAATTTGTATCTATCTTGTATGCTGCCTCTTTTCCAGGTTGTCATTGTAAATGAGAATTGTTTCTCAAAACAAATAAATAAAATAAAAAAATGAAGCTTTACAACTACAATGGAGGCTATATCAGAAGAAAAAACTATTATGCATCCATTACACATATTAGGCTCATTGAAACACTGGAAGAAAGAAAGCTACGGTTGGGGAAAAAAAGCCGTTAGCGCATTTCCACAATCCTTGTGAAAGAAATGGCTTTGGTCTGATGAGATCAAAGTAGAATTTCTTTTTTGTTGAGGGGTGTGGGCTGCTGCTCAGCCACCTATACACATTGAAACTTGGAAATCTCATCAGAATGCTTTTCAGAAGTATGACAGTGAAGTCCCTCAGAGATGATGGAAAAAACAATGACGTTATACACAGAATAATTACTATCAAGGAAACTAATAGAGGGTGCATATTACCCGATTCATAGATAAAACACCCAGAACAATTTAGATGAAAGTAGTCATTAGTTAGAATGGTTGGTTGAAAATTGAAGTTCACAGACGTTCTTCATCTTATTGGACTGAACTGTTTCCAAAGAGGTGCAAAAACCTGATGTCTAGTTGTAGTAGTTCTAGACAAACTCCAAAAGGCTTGCAGATGGAATTGCAATGCAAGTTGTTTCTACAAAACATTACCTCAGATGAATACAGGTAAAGCTCAGGCTCTTTGGATTAGGAAAAGAACTTTAAAAGATTAAAAAAATTATAATAAAAAAACATTAAAGCTTGTCATTGTAATGGGACATACATAGTTAGGGTGAGGCATCGTTTGAGCCATTTGCACCACTGCGCTCACTGCGTTTCCTTCATTGAAATTGCCACTCTTTGATTTGCTACTGCACAGACAATCAATTGAACACACACCTTCTACAGACTCTTCTTCACTGTTGGCATTATTTCATTGGTGGGTTGGTTATTGAAAGTAGGAATCAAATTATAAATTTTAACAAATGCAGGAAAATTGCAATGTTTATTGTTACATTTTAGTTACGATTCTCAGTGCGAAATAACATACAAAATATCATTGGCGGTATGAACACTTTTGCAAAGCGCTGTATCATGGGAGAGGTTTCTTAATCAATATATAATTTGATTGCATTCATATGAATAGAATTACCTCTACTCTTTCTTTATCTCTAGGTGATGTCGTAGTGGGAGAGACAGGAGGGTCCATAAACCATGGGGATTCCTGGCAAAGAGGCTGCAATGCTTGGGGTCTCCGTGGTCTCTTTCCTGTGTCATGTGTGAAGGAGCTGAACCTCTCTGGCCGATCGCGGCAGCTGTCAGAGCGTTCAGCTCAGGCCCATGCTTCAGAGCTCCCACCTTATGCTCTAGGCCAGGCCCGGGCTCTTATGAGCCTCCATGCACAGCTCAATGAAGAACTTGACTTCCGCGAGGGTGACTTGATCATAATCACAGGACTTCCTGAGCCAGGCTGGTTTCAGGGCGAATTAGATGGCCAGAGGGGCATATTCCCTGAAGGATTTGTTGAACTCCTGGGTCCTCTCCGGTCTCCTCAGGTCCCAGATGATGGCCAGTATTCAAATGAAGACACTCACCAGGTAATCTACGAGGATGTTTATGTTGCTGGAGAGGGTACTGAAGATGAAGTTATGGAAGAGGAGGAGGTTTTTCTTGATAAAGAACAAGAACACCGGCAGGAAGCTGTCATAGACGAAGAGCATGAGAAGGAGGAGGAGGAGGAAGAGGATGGTCTGTATGGAGTTGCGCTGTATGAGTTTCGGGCCATAGAGCCGGGCGAATTGGACTTTAATGTGGGAGATCGCATTCGCATTGTGAACACTTTGGAAGACGGTTGGCTGGAAGGGGAACTGAGAGGGCAGCGTGGAGTTTTTCCTCATCGTTTCATTAAAATTAAAGAAAATGAGCAGAAATCAGAAGAGGAAAGACATGAAGAAGAGAAAGAGAATGGAGGCACTGAAGAAAACTTAAATCATATCATTACAAATAGGTCAGAAAGTACATCTGAATTTAGGATGTATGAGGATCACACTGTTTGGGACTTGGACTACTTTGAGAAGACGGATGAGCACAGTTTCCTACATGAACAGAACAGCGCTACAGTTCAGACTAATACCAAGGAGCAGAATGAAGTGAGCAAAAGACCTCATTCACAGCCGCAGAGACCTGTCCCCCCACCTCACAGGCCTCCTGAGAGACCCAGATCTAACCCTCCGGCGAGGCCTAGACTACCTCCTCGACGGCCAAGCCTACCTCCACATCGCTCTGGGCAACAGGTTACACCAAAGTCCAATAAGAATCAGGTCAACTACTTAAACAGTAACCACCGACCATTACAGCCAAAACGATCTCAGAGTCTTAATAGCTGTCAGCCTGGTTGGTCAAAAGACAAAATGTATCTCCATAGAGGGCCAACAGATATTAACTCCACCAATAATAAAACACCTAGTATTGGCCAGACTTTGAATACTATTATCGAAAGTAAGAAACAACAAAGACTCACTCGCCATGAGAGTATTAGTGATTCAGACATGAAGCAGAGTGCTGTTGCACCCTCACATTCACATAAGGCTCTAGGTCCTAATGGGATACTCCCAACATCCATCACTTTGGAATCTCTGGAAACATCAGCCTATGATCTAGAATCTAAGTTGTCCCAGCAGCTTTATGAGTTTGAGAAAAGCTTGACTACTTCTTATAGTGACACCAATATGAGTTCTGCTGCTTTTAGAGGCACTTCGCTCCCAGCTGGCGTACACCAGCAATCCCAAGTCTCGCGGCACTTTTCCATCCTGGGCTACAGCAACGAGAACGACATCATCCAAGGCTCCTCCAGCCTTTCAGATTCTACCACTTCCTCATTAGAAAGACGCAGAACCCTGCGGCCACCCCCTCCCCGTCCTCGAGTTCAACGCCCACCACCCCCATCTGGGTACAGACCAACTCGTCCTGCTCCTCGTCCCCCTCCTCGCTCAACGAGACAAAATGCCTCCTATTCACCCTGTGAGCCCAGAACAAACAGCCCAACCTCTTGCAGCTTTGATGAAACAGCCACCAATGTCCAGGATGAGGTGCAGGAGGACCCCACATCTGCCCATGAGCACGAAACCCCACATGATACAGAGCAAGACCTGAACAGAGAGATGGAGGCAGAAAATGAGAGACAGAAAGAAAAGGAAGAAAGGTACCAGGTATTCCTGCGGCTCCAGGAGGTGGAACATGATATGGAGGAATATGCTCAGACTGCAGAGGAACTCAAAGTAATGTTAGAGGAAGATGAAGATGAGGCAGCACGAATGCAGACCTTGGAGAATCTGGAGTTCTGTCACTACATGTTGGAGACTCTGACCTTGGAGCAGCAGCACCTGCAAGGTAAGACTTCATGGTGTTTAAGAGTCATGGAAGGGTCAGAACCTTGTTTGACTAAGATCTTTTTTTTATTATTAAATTCCTTTGAATTGAATTTAAATTAAAAGAAAATACTTGATTATCAATACACAATTGAGTATTTACAACAAAAAAGAAAAAAAAAGGGAATGCCATAACCTCACATGTAGAACTATCCCTGTTTTTTTTTCATTTGACAGAATTGGATGAATCAGTCGGTCATTTGAATAGCAAAAGAATAATATGAAGAAATTCCTAATACAATCAGCTCCAATTGTGCCTTCAATGATATTGTTCATTGGTGCAGTAATTATGTTTTTATGGCGTAAATATTCTGCCAAAAGTCCACCCACGCAATAAACACTCCCACGAGCAGTTTTCTACAACTTGTAAAATAAGGGACAAGACAAACAGTTTTTATATAGAAATATATAATTTCTATCCAATACATTCAAGTGCAGTTCTAATCCACGATGGTGCAATGCAAATACAGTTTAAAATGCAAAATGGCAAAAGGTTTTCTATCAAAGTAAGCCTTATTGACTGCATTGAGTCATTAACTTTGCAGCAATTCCCTCACCTGAGTGAGCATATAGTGATGTTGGATAGAAATGACTCTGTTTTACCAGCAAATACTAGTTTAGGTGGAAAGAAGAGGCACTTAAACTCCTGCTGCAGGAGTCATTTTTATATATATAAAAAAGATAATTGTTGCAGCAGCTCTGTTAGTGAGGGGGACACAGTTAAACTTTTTCCATCATTTCCATCCCAGCATCAAAACTTCTTTGAGAAACATGCATTTGGCTGCAGTTATTGTAATGGCAAAGAAATAGCTTCTTTTGAATAGAATACTTTTCCTTTTTAACTCGATTATCATGAAAGCAGTAACATGTTGATTTTTATATAATATTTAATATTTAGCATTTAATTTCCCTTTGGGATAAATAAGGTACTTTTGAATTTAATTAAATTGAATTAAATTTATTTGGTTACTAAATAAAGTGTAACTTGGGAGACTGGTTTAACCAAATTAATAGATATTGTGAAATTATATGAATAAACATCCTGTCCTCCCAGGTTTACCCACCAACACTGAGCCTATATAAAAAAAACCTTAAAGGCAGGAACTGTTCATGTTAGCTATGAGTGGATTTAATTATCTGTCATACACATACCAGAGAGTCCTTTCATTTATCTCACTAAGACGATCTTTGTGGTTCTTTTTTACCCAAGTCTTCTTTGATGTCATTGCAAACCTGTTAGATGTGGAAATATGTTAAACATTTAGTTAGGATTTGCAAACTGTGAAGTGTTTGAACTGTTAATTCAGACACTGAAGCTTAGAGTTCCTGTAGCAGGGAAAACAGACTTTGCTTCGCTTTTCATATTCAGTGATCACAGGTGTGTACATATCAACAAATCTTCCCTGATCATTGTTAAAAAAAACTTGTTGCACTACATCCACAATGCCTCAGCATGCATTCACTTGGATTCAGGGTGTTTTTCCGTAGCATGACAGACTAGGGTGTGTTTCTTTCATATTTGACGTCTGAGGTACAATGGAGGCTTATTGTTATACAGCAGAGAGTAACTCAAACACTGGACCCTATCGTATACTCTGTAGTTCAAAGTTCTTAGAAGAGCTGAAAAGTGCGGGTTACTTTGATTTTGGTAGAAAAAAGGACTCTCTTAAGGGTTGGATTCATGCAGCTGTTTAAGAAAAGTTAACCATTTAAATATTTTAAACCATATCCAATTATGAATGACATTGTACTCCAATTATTTTTTATATTTTTTAAATTTGGAATATTAAAGTTTAATTACTTCCTGGTTTGAAAAGGGCAAAGGTGGTGTGTGAGAATTAAACTAGTTTATTTTTAACAGTAGCTTTTGTTATACTCAGTTTAACAAGCCCTATTTAATTTAAATTGACACAAATACTAAACAAAATGTTAATGAGGCTGTTAATCATTCTTTTTGTGTGGAAAGTTGTCTTCAGTTTTGATTTGAATATTTCTAGATTGATAAATGGAGACAGTGGTGCGTCAATGAGAATTTTTTGTGGCATAACAATACATCCTGCTGACCAGATGAGAAAATGCACAATATTGGGTTCGCAAGAATAAGTGTAACATTCGGAAAAACAAGATATTGTATTCTTGGAGTCCACAAAACAAAGATTTTGTGAATTACAAACATTTTTTAAGAATCTGACATCTGTACACAATAATTCATTATAGGTAGGACTGCTCCATATAAAGCTAAGGTTAATTTTATTTTCACAAAGGAATCAAATGTTTTCTTTTTAATCTTTTGACGATTCTTAAAAGAATCTATCCGGTGTAGAATTTTCCTGTTCAGATTCTGTTCCGTTGGATCTATCAGATTTTAAACAAGATTTAAAAGCTGCAAACCACTAGTCAGAGTGGCAGAAGCCTTTTAGATAAGTGCTGCTGAAAAACTCTGAATAAGTTGCTAAATTATGTGTTGCAGGTCACAGAATGCATACGTTTCTTACAAACTGTTCACATTTTCTCTGTCTCTGCCATATTGACAATTTTTAATGTGGTGGATGCTTCCTCATGTCTTATTGGCAGTTCTTTTATTTACAGTGTTTTACACAGATGCCCATACAAGTCTTCTGTTGCTCCATGAGAAGGAGAACAGACACAAGGGGAGGGGTGCAGCAGGGTCCACGAGAGGTGTTTATTTTACATCCATATATCCAATGACATCCTCTAAGTTTTACCAGACTGCCAGCGTAATATTTGGCTAAAAAAATATCGTATTCAGGTCCATGACAACGAATTACTTGCATCTCCACTTAAAACTGCTGATTCTTTTCCATTTTTACACCATCATTCTTTCCAGTGATCATCTCCTGGATAAATGTTTATTAATAATGACTTTGTGTAGAGAAGTAAACATTAAAGTGTGTCACAGTTGGCATCTTGGTTTAAAACGGGTTTTGCATTCATTCTCTGCTTTTTATAATTTGCACAGGTTACTTTCTTTTTCTCTCCACCTGTTTTTGTTTCTATTCAACCCTTTGTAACTCTGTGAAGCAGCCAATAAAATGATTCTGTAGCACTAACATCTTTACAGCTCAGTTTCATTTTCAGGTAAGTGTTTCGCTTACTTGCTGCACAATTTGCAGCCATATGTTTGATCCTAGCAATTCCAAAAGTTTTCTCAACAAAGTGAATGTTGACCAGGGTCCTGGAGAGCCTCAGGTACATAAGCAAACACAGCAACATAAGAGGAATGTAGTGGTTGACATTCCAGTGCTTGAGATGCGGAGACAAACACAGAGTTTCGGTCTCGTTGTGTAGTTGAAAGCTGAGATGTGAACACTGATAATTAGGGAGGTTCATTTGAAAATAGAACAATGTCCTCTACAGTTTTCTCTTATTCATTCTTAGCATGAGTTCTCATTAGTTCAGCTTAGACTTTACATGTCGTGCTGTTACAGATTATTCACCCCCACATCTACATACTAACACTTTTGTGTCTTATCAATGATTCTCAGTTGGATTTAGATCTGTTACAGGGCTTTTGCCTGTATTTACATTCATCCACCTTCCTATAACCGCTGACACAATATGTTCAACTGTTTGCATACGTTGCAAGTCCCTGTATTTGCAGCGATTTTCTAAATTTTTGTTTTTCTAGCTTCTATTATATTCTGGTGTGTGTTCATTTGTATTTTTTCCAGATTTTTTTTTTTTTTTTTGTTGATTTTCTTTTAATTCCTGTAGAATATTCAGTTAGTAGCCTATCATATCAAATTGGAGTTTGAATAAGCTGTATATTTTATATAATCTTTCTTTATAGTTTATTATATTATGTTTGGTATTATAAACAAGAAAAACCTTAAATATGATGTTGATCTAAAGGAACTAGTTTTAGGGCCTAATTACATGTTAGACTGTTTGATTTTACTGCCATTTGACACTAACACTAATGCACACTTGCATTGGTGTTGGTGTGAACTGGATATTTTGCGTCCCCTTTAAACCCATCCTTTCTTTTCCTGCCTCTTTCACCCACCGTTGAAGGGACGGGGGGGGGTTATTATACTCTACCCTTATGAATAGGATCGAGTTTTTTTTCTCACACTAAAAGATTGTATCTCTTTGAAAGTAGGAACAGTCTCCATCAATAGTTCATTGTATGTGCCTGCAACTACTTTTTCACTGACTGCATGTCATAATCAGTTTTAAACAAATCTACTCTCTGTACTAATTGGCTTTCCCTGATTTAAAATGCATACCCTCTAAATAATTATTTTGGTAGTTTTCTACTTCCCTGTCTTCTCAGCGTTAGATTTATAACTTGTATATGTATGTTTATAAGAAAACATTTCACACAAAATCCTGTGGATAAACTTGTATGTAAATGATTGTCTTGCTCTTATGTAATGGGCAAAGTCGAGCTCAAGTTAAAAAAAAAAAACACACTATGAAAGAAAGAGGTTGCAGCATGCTCAGTGAGATAGTGGATTATGGTAATAAACTGCTGAATATAACAAAACACAGGGAGGCAAAGAAAAGTTAATCAGTGCAATGCAATATGCAAACTTGTTCCATCCAATCAGTTGCTGCAGTTCTAGTTATATATGGTCAGAGATTTGTCCACATTATCCATTAAAGAAACTCTCCAGACACAAACCCCGCTTGAAAACACAGGTCAGAGTTAGTGGGGACAATGGGAGGGGCTGCTGGGCTAATCCTTATCCCATGTGACCCATCTGAATCATTAACCCTGCAAGGCTCCTCCTTCGGTAACTCTACACTCACTCCCTCTGTACTTTATTCGCTCACATAGATGTGGGAGGGTAGGTTTCAATTGCACTGTCTGTTGGGAGGTGCTTGGTCCAGACAGTCCTGCTGAGGCGAGTGAAGAGGAGACACAGGAAAACAAGCTGTAGAGTTAGAAACAATATGCTCACCAGGTGGAGTCTCCCACAGCGCTTTGTTATGGAATGCAGGATTTTGGAAAAAGAACTCATCAGCCCTGGGTTGGCTGATTTTTAAACAAGAGCCATGAAGAGTCCAGTTGTTTATGGGAACCCAGTCATGATTGGTCCAGGGGATTGGAACCAAGCAGCTGGCGTCCCGTTGAGAAGAGGGAAGAGTGTGGAGGAGCTGGGGGATGCCGGGTGGGCCAGAGAAAGGGAGCGGATGGCCCATCTGCAACACATGCAACAACTACATCAGTTGCAGCTTCAGCAGCAACAGGTTGCATATCATGGATATGGAGTCGCTCCACCAGGGCCACCACAGGGACCAGTTTTAGTTGCAAGTCCAGGTCCAGCGGGACATGTGCCAGTACATGGTGGGATGATGGTTCCGGTAGGTGTTCCTACACCGCCTCAAGTACATGTGCAAGCTCCATGGCCAGTACAATGGGAAAACCAGGCCCATGTCGGACAAGCCAACATCTTTCACCAACAGAGGCCTCCTGGACATGATGTTTACTACCACCCTCGTTCAGAGGATGGTCATCTGGACTTGAGGATATCTGAATGGAAGGGTAAGCATTGTTTTTACCAAGGCCCCGAGGATGATTACAACCTCCAGCATGGTGTTCCTCAAGAAATAGACAATAATGACTTCAGGACTCAGGAGGGTTATGGACAAATGGAGGAGGAGAATAGAGGAGCAAGAGACTACTGGGACAGAGAAAACGAACATTACTCTGAGCGGTATGACCGCAGGAGGCAAAGAGACTCTGAAGAGTACAATTACAGGGAGAGAAACAGGGATAGGGATCATTATGACAGGAAATACAAAGACCACTATGATGAAAGGGGGGGAAAGTATTATGACACAAGGAAACACCATAAACATAATTCGAGAGAGCGTGATGGTTACAAAAGCCAATATGAAGAATACAATGATCGTAAAGATAAATACGTCCACAGAGATGGTCAGCGGGACACTGATTACTATGAACACCGAGATCAGGATTATTATGACTCCAAGGACAGATATCGCTCAAGGGAAAAATACCATTACCGACGTAGAGAAGAGGACTGTTACTACGAAGAGAAAAGATCTAGGAACAATCATTCTGAACGTCATGCAGACGATCGATATGACCGCAGGGAAAAGGACTATGACCACAGGGCTGAAGATATGCAAAGAAGTAAAAGAAGGGCCCAGTATGACTCTGAAGCTGAGGATCACTGGGAATATAGGGATCGCAACAACAGATCCAGGCGTTCTGAAGATGATCGAAGAGATGAACATTATAGCAGAAGAAAGGAATACAAAGCAAGAGATGACTGTGACGGGAGAGGAGAAGACTACTATGACCAGAAATATGAGGACAAATATGAACGAAGAGAAGGAGAGCATCCTCACTCTCAAGCCAGAGGCAGATTTAGAAACCTGCGTTCAATATCTGTCGATCCTGATTATGAGGAATATCCGAATAATGACCGTATGACACACTGTGAAAAATGGGTTGAACAGCAGAATGAGAATTTTGCTTTGAGGGAAACCCACTCTTTGGAGGATCCCATCATATATTGTCACAGCGCTGAGCAGGAAAAGGGGTACGAGTCGAGTGCTGGCAGCGTTGGTTCAAAAAAGGGTCGAAAGCCTGTCTATGTGGGTTCTTTGGACAGGAACAGCTTTTACAGGAAAACGGCTCCAAGCTCCCTGCGAAATTCACAGTTTGCCACCACCAGGAGACAAAAGCAAGGTAAACATAAGTGTGTTGTCATTTAAGAGAAGACTCTACATCCTGTATTTGCACAACACGTTTGCTGCTTATGTGTATGCGCACATTTGTAAGATTCATGGGGAGGATTGGGAGCTAATGTTTCTCCAAAGGATCTAAAGTAAACCATCAGATTATAATCTAAATGGAAAAGTTTTGAGACATAAGTCAAGTGTTTTATAAGATCCAGTTTGATTTTCTAATTAAATAATACAGAGTAGATGAGGTTGACAGTTTTAGTAGTCACATTCTTGTTCTTTGTGACCTCCAGAGATGCCCCTTTAATCAATACTGGGGAGCTTCAGAGTGCTGACAAGCCACAATCACCATTGATGCCCCTCAGAAAAGCTGTGGGTGAGACAGTATCGCCTGTGTCAGTAGAAAGTGAGCCATCAGGTATTTAGTAAGAAGCTACAGAACAGGTTTGGTGGGTTCTTAGTTTTTGTTTTCTCTGTAATTCTTTGCATCCGTGGCTTTCCTCCTTACCGCCGTGCTCTGAATAACTCGGGTTATGTACACACGTAACTAGTCTGTTCAGTTTTTTTTTTTATGTCTGAAAGGTCAGCCTTTTTTTGCATTTCTCCTAAGAGACACCCTTAAAACTTTTTTTCATACAGCAGTGAAACGTTAATATGGATTTTAGGGTGGAGTTGGGGGGGCTCTTCTAAAATAAAGTTACTGAAAAATGAATGCCATTAGGCTCTGACTCAGATGCGAAGTCCAAATAAAGTGACACACAAAGCTGTCAGCTGTCACAGACGTCTGTTGCCCTTGATATTTCCGTGTCTTAGACAGTTCGAACTGTGGACATGCTCTCCACAATTTTCCCTCTGGTCAATGTAAAAACATTTAACTTTGATTCTTCTATACTTAAGACTTTTTTTATTTTCCAGAACAGAGTTCACTAATTCTAGGTTTGCTGTCCTGCGTCTTTCAGATCTGTGTTTGCTTCAACACACCTGAGTTAAATAATCAGGTCATTTGCACGACTCAGGGGAACTTGTATTTGTACTGAGGAGGTAATTCAGCCATTCGGTTCAGATGTATGGAAGCAGGAACACATGTAAAAGGTGCAGGACACTGGAGATCAAGGACGGGATTTAAAGACCTCTCATCCAGACAAAACATAAACAAAACCCCATGATTATTACCTGTGCTCTATAGTCAGGTAGTGTTATGTTATTAAAGTGACAATAAAATGTATTAGAAATTAAAATCTGTATCATAAAGGAATGAGCTTTTAAAGTAATAATTTGTGTGAATCACATTTTAATATCAATTTCAGCATTCAGTTTTTCGTACCTAATAATAAACAATAAAAATTAACTCATTCAAAATATAAGCCTAAAGTGCTGAAAATATATCTAAATTTCCCCTGAAGACGTGATTAAACCCTGGTAAATCTAAGGATTTAGGAACATAATAAACTTAGAAGAAGCTTCTTGGTTTTTCATGAGTTTCACTCAAGAAAACTTATTGCAGAAGAATTTTTCAGTTTGGGAGTTGGACAAAGACAAAGGAGCACTTCCCTGGATCACATTGTTGTGTCTGAGAAGAAGCAGGTGGCGCCCCATGACCCCCTCCCCCAGTTACCTAAAAACCCACACAAGTCACATACACACACAAACATGCTCAGTCCACACTTTAGCCTCCACCACACACTTCTTTCATCAGTCTAAGTATTAATCCCTAGCGTCAGCATGGTGAGTGGATGGTGGGGGTCTGTCTGGTGCCTAGCAGTGTAAAGCACTGACCTGACTCCTTCGCTGCAGCACGGGACCAAAGCTGTGTGTGTGTGTGTGTGTGTGAACTAGTTAGCCTTTGTGAGGCTTAAGTCAAGAGCTGACGGCATCTTTCAAATCACATAAAGGCGTTCATGCACGCTTGCCAGTGCAGTGTCTTGTCATCCGTTAATCTTGTTAAACAGTTTCAGCTCAGTCAGGGGTTTGCTCTGACTGAAACATTAAATTGTAGAGCAAATAACATTAGACCATCCTGCAGCAGAACTTATTGGGCCTCCATTTGATGCAGTGACATTGAAGTGAAGTTTAGGTTTTTATCAAGTTGAATATATCTATCTTAACCCTATTTTCTCTTTTAAATCATAAGACTTTCCTGTTGTCCTTAGCAGTTTATAGTTTTGTAAATATCGGGTGATAATACAATTTTTCCTCTGTCAAATATGTTTGCCTTTAATGCTCTTACAAACACAAATATATTCACATTTGGTGCATAGTTGCTAAACAAAAGTCACTACAAGCATTGCACAAGTATGTTGTTCCTCTCCCAACATGACATTTAATAATTTACCTCCTGTTAGTTTATTTCCAAAAAACAAGTCATATGACTCAAAATCTTTGTGTCTTGTAGCACAGCTTAATATGTTAAGTATTTTAAATTTTAGCTAAGTTTTATCGGTCGAACTTTTAACAAATGCTAATTGGTTTGAGCCCCTGCACGTGATCGATGTGTCGTCACCGATTGGTGATCTGACAGCTGGTGCAGTGTTGTCTACTGTAATCCCTGGCTAGTTGCTGCCATTGGTGGCCATCAGGATTGTCAGGTGTAGTTGATTAGCTGGGAGCTAAAACAGAAAATCTTTGGATAAAATCTCACACCGTCTGACAACAATGCCCAGAGGCATTATATCTTTGCAGGCTGCATGAAATTAATCATAAACATGTTCATGATCACATTTGTTTATTTATCACCCAGCCTTCTAAGTTATGGGCTCCTCAGCAAGTTTGTCAGGTTATAAATAACATATATCTAGATTTCTGGGGTTTTATGTTACATCCAATGTATGAAAAGTGACAATGGAAAACATTTGGTTTCCAAGAGAAGATTTGAACATTTAGAAGGAAAAAAAAGGAGGAACTCCCATATATTTTTCTATCAGCACAGTAAAGGTATAAAAAGAAAACGAATGAAAGAATTCATAGTCGGTGTGGAATAATTCACTCCAGGTTTTAGCAATTCTGTTATACTGTTCTTATCATTTTATTCTTAATAGATCTTCATAGCAAAACAAGCAGCGACATAGAGTTTTGCGTTTTTCTTAAATAGAATAAAGCCTTAATAATTCTGATTCTGTTCTGATTTAAAATGATGTAGTTCAGGTTCAATGTGAATGCCACAAAGAAGATAGATGGGTTTGAATCCAGGTCAAAAGTTTTCTAAATGCTCTCAGTATACATGTCCAAAGACATGTATGTTAAGTTAATTAGCTCCTCTGAGCTGTACAGTGACTGTTGGAGTTTGGCCCCAGTCAGATTAAACAGTTATATTAAACAGAAAGGAGGAGAGTTGATCCCGCCTGAATTAGGTATGAAAATACAGTTTAGATTCATTACAAAAATTAGGAAACAGAAATTTGTGTAGCACCGAATGGTGTATTTACAGTTCATGCAATATTTGTCTTATATGTCAGAGTTTTATTTTTTCTTCTGAGTACTGAATGGAGTGGGGTTAGGGTTAACTTAACTAGTTAACTAGTTCTAGCTCTATTTGTGCATTCACAAACACACCATAATCCATACTGTACCGCACCTGTCCACCCAAAATGGGCTGTTCAATATGTTACAGTATTATGGTTAGGTGGGATATAAATATATGACGAAAGCAGGAGAAAATATTTAATAGCCAAATAGACTTAAACTCTTATAAAACCAATTAACAGTCATCCACAGTATGATGCTTAATCTTGAAAAAGATTATTTGATATTTTTTTAGAGGTTTTTTAATAGTTGACTTTACTGGAAAGATTTTACCTGAAATTTAACACTGTTCTCAGATGCATCAACCAAAACAGTTTGATCCATTTCTTTTACAATCTATACAGCACTTCATGTGATACACTTCACTTTAGGATTTAATTTAAAAGTAGTTTATATTAATAATGGAAGGCTTTTCCCATGTTACTTGATATTTAATTACGTTCCCAATGTTTTCTTTATACTCCAGTATTTCCAGAGAGTTTGTTTGACAGGTAGACACTTTTTTTTTACAGTTCTCTGTGCCTGTCCTTTGTGTTATGACTTGTACCAGCATGAAACAACAGTGATGTTATCTGTCATTTTTGAGGTACTGTGGGAAAACACTGGAGTTTGCATGTGGAGTTTGCTTTTAGGGACCAGTTTAAGGTAGATAAGGCCAAGTTTACTCAGTCAATTCAATTATATCACTTCTAATGTTAAAGGTTATTTGTAGGGGCAGGTTATGGGGTATTATATTAGTAATTATTTTTACAAATCAACTAAGATTTGTGTCAAATTAAATTCAATTGAAATTAGATTATTTTTTATTCTAGCTATTTACTGTTGCTTTATACTGAAGGTAAAGGCAGGAAAAAACTAGTAACATAGTTGTAGTTTGTGTGGAAGCTAGATTTTCTTACAGTTATCTCAAGCAGTTAGGGGTTTGATAAGATTGACTAAAAATGTTACTTTCACAGATTTTACTACAAAAAAAGATTATTGTAACTAATGGCAAAAATGATTTAAATCTGCTGCTGAAATAACTCTAAAATTAATAAAAATGTAAACTGTTGTAAAAATTTTATTTTACAGATTTGACTAAATGGTTGGAAACTGAAGGGGAAAATTGCAATAAATATTGTCATTTTTAATCTTTTGCTCTTAACATATTTTTATGTAAAACAAGTTTGATCGGGTATTTAGCCTGCAGTCCGCTGCTTAACAGTCATCATGGTCACTGCTCAATTGCTGCACGGATTATTGGTGTCAACTATGAACTGTGTCAACAAAGAAGACAAATTTTAGACTTACTCATTATATTCAAGCTAGAGATGTGGCATTTTTTTGATATCTACTCTGTAAGTTAGAATATTTTTGTGGATTTAAAAAAGAAATACAAAGAATTTTTAAGTACTTATTATTTTAAAAAACATATACATTTATTTTAATATATTTTTTTGCATCATAGCTGTTTTTGTACTGCCAATAATTTTTTGCTTTTTTAGTTTGATAATTTAAAGGGTAAATATAAGTGACATGGACATTTAATATCCAGTGCAGGAGTGACATTGACAGCAACAGGTTTGATTTACTTTTGGAAAAAAATCTCCTAAAGCCTGAAGGCATATGTCTGTTTCTACTTGTTGAGTAGCAACGAACGCATATGATCTCACATGTTTAGTCAGCTCCAGTTGTTCTTGCAAAGAAAAGGAGAACATGCTCAACCTTTATGTTCCACTTGAGTTCTTTTAAAGTAAACAGCTAAAAAAGATGTATGGATCAAAGAATTTTTTTGGTCAATTTCCAGTGTCCCGTCTTTGGAAAGCTTTGATGTATTAGAGAATGACATTTAAAAGTGTCTTTAGAGATTTGTATTAGTTATCGTTACAAATTGTGTTTATATATCATTACTAACTATAACAGTTTTATTGATTGGTGTATCCTAGCAAATGCAATTTACAAGATTTTAGGAAAGTTACTTAAATTCAAGACCAGCGGCTTAAAAGCATCTAGTCCTCTTCCTGTCAATTAACGTCGGCTCCATGTCGTTGTTACCTTTCTCAAATTATCCCCAGTGAAACCAACTTGGGTACAAGCTGGCATCTTATGGCAAATGGTTCCCTTTTATATCTAAAAAAAAAAAGGTATATGATAAGACAAATGTATGAATTGGCTAAAAAAAAAAAAACTCCTCTGCTGAAAGTTTAGC
>JAUZNJ010035248.1:0-12350 GCA_034780135.1 Jordanella pulchra
ATCTATCTATCTATCTATCTATCTATCTATCTATCTATCTATCTATCTATCTATCTATCTATCTATCTATCTTTGGCCATAGGGTGAAAAGTAAGAACTATTTTATTGCGTCAGTTCTCAGGGTATTGCACCTAATTACCTCTCATAAACAATCTGTCACGATTTGTCAGCCTCCTTAATGAGCAGACAACTTATGTTGTTTTTAGGCGCCAGGAGCGGCCCGCATCAAAGGGCTGCACTTTTAAGGAGACTATTGGGGAGAAAAAAAAAAGAAGAAAAAATAGGTTTCGCTCGCACCCGAGAAAGCTCGGTACCGCCTCCTCCTCCTTCCCCTCCTCCTCTTCCTCTGTCCGCCCTAGCCCAGGGACACTGAGTCATTCAGTCTGAGAAATTAGCCTTTTCTCAGCTGATCACATGCTTCGGCAGTCTATTTAAATTAGCGCGGGGTCTTGGAATGGGAGGAAAGGGGTCCGAGTCTACAGGATTGTGTGAGTGCAGCGCTTTGAAGGAGCAAGTGTTTCACAAGATACACATCAAATTTCCACAACGCTGCCCCCGTGGCTGTGGATGGACGGGGGGCTGCTGGTCTGACTCTCCTCGGATTATTTATCCCCCTTTTTGGTGACGCGCTGCCTCATTAAGTCTGGGCTTGTTGCGGTGCGCTCATAGTTAAAAACCTTAAAAGACCCGCTTCCCTTATTGGGCTATCGACATTCAAGGTGACACAATGATTTGCCGTTTAGGCGCCCAGCCGACCCTGTTCTCCAACACAATAAAGATAGACAGATAAGGTAAATAATTTGCTATTCGAAGAGGCTTGTCGTGACCAGTTAAGAGAGCCATGAAAGTTGATGTTTCTTCTTAATGAGAGTTTGGGTGCTAAAGTCATGACAACCAAACTAAGTTTCACTTTCACACTTCTATTGACGACTGTAGGTGATAATTACCCAGTTTTAATCACACATCCAGCATTAGATGACGCAGCTAAAACTTCAAACATACAACCCTGGAGGATTTAACAAAACTCTCTCATCTAACTGACCCCCTCTGCCTGGGGGCTTAAACACTTAACCAGTCCTCAGTGGCCTTCGCATTAATACACAACAGGTAGGCTGGTGACTTTGAAGCTCTGGATCAATTCTCCCTTTCATTTCTCATTCGTTGCCATTGCCTTCCTTCCTGGTACCATTTCGTATATGTGAACAAAACATTTTACATTAATCTGCACAAAATATTACCTACCCGTTTATTAATATTGGTTCTTGCATTATGAACACAGTGTAATAAAAAAGTCTCCGATACGTTTGTCGCTTTGATTTGCTGTAGACCTATTTTTTTCTTAAAACTATACCCTAATTTATCTGATGAGGTCAAAACCATTACACATTGTATTGGATTATCCATAACCAACTCTTAAGTGATCAACAGGAGGCATGCAATTCAATTTAATTAAAATTCGCTTGTAGGATCGGGCTTATGAAAACAAACAAACAAAAATACACTTGAATTCGTTGGCTCATGCGGATTCGGACGCCCTAAGGAACGAGGCCCGTAGCAGAATCCTTTTCGTAGAAGAAATGTCATGTAGGTTACTAAATGACCAGCATTATAAAGACACAAAGGGACGACCTGATCAGCACCATTCAGGAGTCAACTTGTACATACTGTCATCAGAATTAATGGAAATATATATTGAGTGGCTTTGTATTAAAACGATTAAAAACTATTAACATAATAATTGAACTTAAATTTGACGACAACTTTTATGTCTAAATAGTTTCGTGAAACATTAAATAACATAGAAAAAAAGTAAAGGTAAATGAATTAGGGGTATGAAATTGGGAAAAAGCCTCAAAGTTCTGGGCTGATGTTCTGCACGAAACACCCTGCTGACCACGGTTCATTTTTCTGACCCCATGAATGTTATTTTCCATGTTTGTTGTGTTGCTTTATTAACCTGTTAACTCATTGTTAGATAGAAAATGAAAAGTATCTTTCTAAATCGTCTTCTTACATCGCCAAAATACGATCATAGAAATAAGGATTTAATAAACTGCAGGTTGTAACCGCAGCATTGTAGACCTGGGAGTGTTTTGACAATATATGGCAGCTGCATAACTGATTCTGGTGCCAGTCCACATCCCACACTCCAGCCTTTCTAGAGAGACCGATGTGCCACAGAGGAGGCGATTATCATCCCGTTTTATTTAAATCCCCGGGGCAACAAATGAGGGCCGAGTTAAATAAGAGAAAAGCTCTAGGGCCCATCGGGCCTTTCTTTAACTTTATAAACTGCGTTTGATTCCTTCTCAGGGGGCCGGGACTGCAGACAAAGGCCTCATTGTTGTCGCCTCCGAAAGTTGTCTTAACCCTTTTCATGCGAGTTCTGTCAATGTAAACTGTAAAAACACATGAAAAGAGAGGTGGATGTAAAAAGGGCTTTTAGGTTAAATATTTGCTCTTGCTTGTTGTGAGCAACTTTCACCCAGGGACACTGACCACCGTGCATCTTCTCATCTTTATGGGAAGAACATTTGGGTTTTTGAAGACTTGATGAAAACTTAAACGATAACCATGTAACTTTCGTGATGGTTTCGGTGGGTTTCTCTTTATGGGTTTCCCCCTGCAGAGAGATGAAAGCAGCAGCCTTCAGTCCGGCCCAAGGTCTCCATAATTATACATAATGGATCCTGTTTCAGAGCAATTAGCGCAATCAGGCGGAGCGGGCCACTTTGCTGCCACTAAGCAACAATGCCTCTCGGCCATTGAGGCTTCAAGATGCGATCCAGCCAGTCAGTCTGGCAGGTGGATCCCCATACCTGTAGGAACGTCCAGCAATAATGTTAAATATAAAACAAAAAGTACAAGACTGGTTGCTACATTCCTTAAAAGTCTTGCATGAGTTGCTCCAGTAACCATTTCAGCATTTAATCATCCTTCTAGGTGACAGCTTGAACAGAAAAGCACATTTATTAAGTAAATGATTACAACTTAAAGCATAATACGCTATGAAGACGCTTGTTTGGAAAATAGGTAGCCCACAATTATAATTATTTTCAGCTTTTTTAATTTATAAAGGCGTTTTTAAAATATATAGACCTATTCTGTTGGATCTCATTTGCATTTATATATAGCCGTATATCTAAATGATATGACCTATTTAGAGTGAGTTTTGCATACGATAAATAAATACAAACATGAAATAATAAATTAATAAATGATTAATTAATAAATAACTGAATCCCGTACTTTTTTAAATTTTCTCCTCATCGGGTTTGTGTTTGTTTAACAATATGACCACTAACGCGTAATAACATTATTATAAAGCATATAATCTAGTCTACTAATCGAGTTACTGTCCAATGGGAATTTCTCGAGGCTACATGCTTGTGTTTTTTTGCACACGGTCAAATTCAAATTACAATTAATTAAACGGTTCAACAAAAACGTAGTGCAAAAACTGTCTGAAAGAAACAAAAATTTAAAAATCAGATATTAAAAGCGACTAATTTGTCCTTTCAGTTTTTCTCAATGTGACTTCGTGGCTCATTGCGGTAGGGATCACAGTAAAAGGCATATAAACGATTCCGTTTCTATAATAAGTGATTCTTTTGTCTCACAGAACATTATCTATAAACGGCAATAACGTTACAAGACGAGAATAAACGCGTTCAAAACTGAAAATTATAGAAAATAAATGCCTTTTTAAATAGTTTTCCCAACGCAAATTATTACAACTTTAAGTCAGTTAAATGCACTGAGAAAACAGAAGTTTATTCTCCATTTATCTTCCCTCACCTTTTCCCGGGCTGAGAGGCTGAGATGAATGCGTCCCTGCAGTGATTGGGGGCTGGGGGCGGGTGGGTGGTGATAAAAACCTCTCTGCTCTTCAGAGGAAAGCAAAGGAGGAGAGAGGAAAAAAATGTCTCAGCTCGCCTGTCGCCAGAGTAGCGGGGGGGATATTGTCTGAGGAGAGTCTCTGTAAAGAAGTATGCGCCTGCGGAACCAGGATGTGTACGGTGATTTAAGGAGGTCTGATGTGATTTAGGTGGAAAGGTGGGAATTTCATCCAAATCATGGCTTCCTGGTTCAGGGATTCTAAACTTCACTGCTCTGTTCTGATTGCTGTTTGAACTGTTTTTGAACTTCAACCGATCAATGAAACACGGTGCTAACTTCAACAACCTATAAGGACTATTTCAAAACAATGTTGAAAACTCATATTAATCGGCCGTTAAAACTAAATATGAATTTCAATCTTATCAGTTGCAATATTATTTTAATAACATCTGGTTTCTGTTTGAAGTCCAGCATGGGCAGCTCATATAAAAACAAAGCATTTATGGAAATAAATACATTGATAATTAAAACATTCTTCCCAAGCGATAACACTGATCCAATAAATGCTATAGAAAATTTTAAAAAGAATTAGACATTATTCCTTTCAGAGATTTCCCAACCTGTTTCAAACGCACAGTATAGTTCAGATTTTTTTTTATTGGACAATGAGTTTATGCTGATTTAATTATAAGGTGCTGCGGAAAAAATGTTAAAAATAATATGCTTAGACTAAATAGATGCAAATATAGATGCCACGTTTCTTGCTTTGTTGCACTAATGTGCCCGCCCAGGGCACATTTGTTACCCATATCAATAAAGTCATTATAACAAGGATCCGTCCTCTATATTTTAATCCGATTCATCTTCGTTAATTTAAATTTTATAATCAGGAAGAGCCAAAAAAAAATATAAAAGAGACTACACAGGAATATTTTCCTAATCATATCTGATAGCGTCTAAATAATTATTAAAACAATACAAATCAATTTAAAGACAACAGGACTGAATGTTCCTTTCTTTTTTTGTATTTTGGAGTTGACTGGACCCCTTAAGGTGATACCGAGCAGGAAACCTTCTCCGAAATTAAAGACCAATAAGGAACAGTCTTTACTTCCCCAGTCATCTGGAAACAAAATAGGTTTTACAAACAATTCTCAAATGATCCGAAAGCAAAACCATTTTTTTTATTTTAATATTTTCGGATGTTTTTTTTTGTTTAGTTCAACGCAGCTTATTTATGTTACCCTAAATTACACGTCTTGATCCACTTTACAAACTGGTCAAATTATGCAATTTTATGTGATGCATTTTTTCCGAATCCATTCAAAATCAAATTAGTTCTTATTATAACCATGCAGTCTAATATAGTAAATGTAATTAAAATTTAACGCAGGACAATTTTATCTCTTGGATTTGATTTAGATTATAGCCCTTTAGGGTATTATTCTGTGCTTTGTGAAGTGGATTGAATGTTTCTGTGCAGCAGCATAGGCTACATGTCTCTTCATTATTCCAACATCACTCACACACACACACACACTCTCTCTAAGCCTGATAGGATCAGCATCCCTCATGATTTGACCCCTGCTTGACTTCCAAATCAAAATCATTTCAGCGTGCCAGAAGCCGTATCACTTTCCGAGCCCGCCGCCCATTGCTCTGTAAAATACAGATAAAAAATGCTGCTTTTTTAGATTTACAACATTTCATCGCTCAGCCAAAGAAATCTCAACGACCCGCGGTGCAGCTTTTGGTGTGAAATCAAATTATCGCCTCCCCCTTTATTTCTCTCACGCCATTTAACAGCCCTGCGCGGCGAAATCATTTGCAAATCACTGGTCTGGCTAATATGATATCTAAAATGGATGGATTAACTAATGGAGAAACGTTTGATAACTCCATCATTTTGTAGAGGGTGCATCAGAAGCTGAGTGCGCTTGTTGATTAGAAATCAAATTAGGGCTAAATGCTTAATAAGCGCGAAACAAGCAATAGTTGCGGGAAACAAATCATCCAAGGGATTGGTCATTAAAAAGATGCTCGGTGATTGGCTAAATGAAGTGGAGCGCGGAAACGCAACAGTGAACCGTTCAAAACAAATTGTGGGACTAATAAAAACATGTTCCGATTTATTTAGAGAAACAAAGCTTCACATACATAACCTATAAACATTATTAGCATTATTAGAAGAGGACAAACAAAAATAATTGCTTATCATCTTATTCAACATTATTTTACTCTAACTGAAAGGTATTTACTAATAAATATTTCTCTTTGGAAAATGTTTCTATCAACAGTGTAAAAGCATTTTTTAGTTATGTTTGCAAGACTTTCCTTTGAAATACATTTTATATATATATAAATAAATATGGGAGGGGCAATATCATTTACTCAAAAGTTAATCAGAAGGATTTTTAATAAAAGCTATTTCAAACTAGCTTCCTTGGCCTCCTGTTGACAATATACGCATGAACTATTCTCTACCAAAAATTCAAGTCTATATTATCATCCTTGTGGTTTGTTTGACTTCACCTTGTGTATTTGGTCAAATAAAAGCAAATAACAGCAGATAAGATCAGGATGAAAAGGGCAGGAGGGGTCTAAGAAGTTTAGAGGTTGAGCCGCTATGTGCCCATGTCTTTCGGACCACTCTATAGCAGACCTGGCTCCATTCTAATCTCACAGGTCTCAACTGTCTACAAGTTTATCCAGAGGGGTTGAGACTCTTTACTTTACCGACTGCTGTCTTTTGTTCACCTCTTTGCAAAGGAACACACTGCCGGTGACCTTTTGCTGACTCAGGCTACCTAATCTGCTAAATGTGGCCAAAGCCTGAAATGAGGAGGAGTTCTTTTTTTTCCTACTGCCTTTCTGTGACCCGCAGCATCACAGGTCTACTTTCTCAAGGATTCTCCTCTGCATTTAGTTTCTTTTTTTTGGGGGGGGGAGATTCATGCCTAAAAATTAAAATGAAGTTAAAAAAAATTCTGAAATCCATTTCTTTTTTCACATTTTTACAGTACTACAAAAGCAAAAGGTTTTGCACATGTGACTGGGAGCAGAACACGACGGTGGCAGTATCATGCTGTGATGATTTTTCTTTGCCAGTGAAGCTGATTAGAATTAAAGGGAAAAATAACAGTGGAAAATGCAGGGTGATGTAATATACAATGTATTTTTTTTTGCTATAATTCACTATTTTATGTTGTTCTAACAATAAAACTAATATAAAATAATAATAAAAAAACTTTCCTCCAAAGCACAACTCCAGGAAAAAAAACTTCTGTTTTTCTCCATTTACGCTCATTTAATTATGGTTTACTCTTATAGGTAATGTGTTAACTATCTTGTTGTCCTGCAGAAGGAACCCACAACAAAAAGTTAAAAAATCAAAACAATACCGCAGGATAATTTTGTGGCCAGGACTGAAGAAACCTGTTCTCCAGCTAATAATATTTACCCATTTATTACTTTTTGCACAAGAAAGCTTGAAAAAAAATAAAATAAATACCACAATTATGTTAATAATAACCCTCTTTGAAGTTTTCCATTAGGTATCTTTGTAACATATCTCTGCTTCTCTAATCCCATATCAGGAATTTAAAGTTACCACTTGGTAATGCACATGCAGACTGGCAATGTCTCAGCAGTCCTCTTACAGTGCGCTCACACAGGCAGCAGCACTTGTACTCTCTTCTTCCCCTGGGCCTCACCCCTCTCCTATGGGAGACATATTTAATTTAATTAAGGCCTGTCAGCGCTATTGATTTTGGCACTTTCAATTACGGCCCAGCCTTTTATGGGCTCTCTTGGCTGAGGATCTACTGATCTGTGATGAGGGGGCCCTATCAGCAGCGGACCACATGGACGAGGAGCCTCTTTGTCTTCCTTATAGCCCTGTGCTGTCTGCAGCAGACACTGATGCATGGCTGCTGCTCCGGTCCCTCTCCCCTCCTGCTACCCATAATTAATCCCTCATTAGACAGGTCTTTATTGTTTAATTTGTGCAGTTCATAATCAAATTGGGCAGATTAATTGCTACAGAATTTAGAAATGGTGGTGAAAAATGAGCGTTTTTAATTGCCTTCAGGTTTTATGACACCCAAGGATCTTTGCAAAGCCTTTATAGGACCCAGGGACAAATATTTCACACACTATAGAATTTTATCAAGAGCAGATTTTGACTGATTAACTTTTTTTTTATTGTCATTATTTCTCTTGAAAGTGTATAGCTTCCCTTGCAAAAGTCAACCTAACAAATCCTGTTGTTTATTTATAGGTTTGGCCTTTTTGGGTTGTTATCTGTTTGTCTCCTTCTCTATGCTGTATGAGTGTGTGTTTGCATAAAAGAATTGGGTTGAAAAGAGGGAATTAAATTGGGAAATTATCAATAGTAAAATGATAATGATTTTCCCAGCATCATTTTACTGTTTTTGCCTCTTGTATTGCAAAACAGCAGTGATAGGTGTGGCAATAAACACAAATTAGTGATTTGCTTGACACATTTTTACTACATATTTTTAAGTGGTGACCAACATAACTGCAGCTCATAACACATCATAAAAAAACACTTTTCCACGCTTTGCAAAGGCACCTTGTAAATGCCCTAAGCCCTATTTAAGTGAAAACAGAAATGAATATTGCAGTCACACTGACTGGTTCAAGGTCCACAGAGTGCAACGACTGAGAGGAAGGTAAGCCTTTGTTTCAACTGGTGAACATCAGAATCTTTGCTTGTATTTGTATGTTTGGCAAAGTCAGCAACCACTGGTAAAACTATATCTAGAGCTTTTAATTGAATTAATCTTTTCCTTTCAGATGAAAAATCTACTGATTATCAAAACTAGATTGGGGTCTGAGGGGAACAGAGATAGCCTTGGAAAAGGAAAGTTTTCTTTCCAGCAAATCATTTCTGTGCTGTTTTGGCCACATGTTTCTGATGAAAAATGTTCTAAAAGACCCCAGGAAAACCCGATTTTAGAGGTCTGGCAGAGTCCTCCAGATTCATGCTTCTAAGATACACTGCTATTTCAAAGAGTCCAAAACTCAGCAAGGCCTTTACAAAAGCCCACAGCATTACAGACCCAGCACCGTATTTCACAGTGGGCATGAGGTCATTTCTTTTTTTCACTTTTACTGAGGGAGCTTGTTTTCAGTTTCAGCTGAAATAATCTCTTGATTTATAACTTTTGACCTTTTCTGTTCTGAAATAATTTTTTGAGTGTCCTCCAAATGTATCTGTTACTATAATCATAGTTTGGTCATAATCCAACCTTATTAGTCACAGTTCCAGTCGTTTCAATTTTTTTGTATTGATCTGATTTTGGGAAGTTTAAGTGAAAAATTAATATCTTCATGTAATAAGTCGAGTGGCTGTTTATTGTATCCCTTTGTCTTATAGCTTTATTTTTTTAGTAATTTTATTTTATTTTTCTGTGGACTGTGTTATTTTTTTTTTTTTTTTTGGTTTTTCCCATTCCTGAGCTACTTTGTCACTTTTAGTCTCATATTTCTTGCTGCTTCAGTGTTCAGTTCTGTTCACTTATTGTCTACCTGTGTTTACTTATGTTTTTTCATGTATATATTTATCTGTATCAGTTTAATGCTCCCATGCAGCTTCTCATTTAGTTAACCAGCTTAATGTGCATGTCTAGTAATGTTTGTTTCTGGTCTAAGAATTACCTGTTATCTCCATCTTTTTGTTTCCTGTGATGTTTCCCATTGCTCACGAGCCATCTAAAGGTGAAGTTTTTGCCCTGGGTTTTTGAATCTCCTTCTGCTTGTTTCAATTAAAGATAAAAAATTTGGACTTTCAGTAAATCTAAAACTTTATTATACCTTCATCCTTCCTGCGTTTGAGCCCTTCACCATCCAACTGAATGACGCAGCAGATCTTCTTTGTTTCAAAGGCTGGTTCTGCTATTCATTTCTGAGAATATGTTGACTCACCTTTACCCTCGTATCACGTTGAAACGATTAAAGTATTTATGTAGATTGATTTTACAGATATTTCTGGGTGTGAACAGATATGCGTGTTCCTTGAAAATGTTTACCTGACACAGGATTTGATTTCCTACTAAATAAATGGATTTTAATTAAACAGATCTTTCTAAAATGTTCAATGTAAGACAACATGAAGTCAATAAAGGTTACTTTAAAAGCATGTTGTGTTAAAAGTACCACATGGTTGTAATAAATGTTATAAATCTTTACATTTTTTTTAACTTTCCACACAACATATCAACAATGGCGGATGCGGAAATTTATCAAACTATCACTTTTTGGATTCCCAGGCCAGCAAGTACTTTTTTTTTTTTTTTTTTTTACCAAAAAAACCTTTTTCACTGTCAGTGTAATGTGTGTGTATCCTTGTATATAATGGGCAGGGTGACTGGGTGTGTATGCAAAGCATCACGTTTCAATGACATCATTTAATGAGAGCATTGATGTCAAAAGTAGGGTAATTGCGTCTGTTGTCGTGTCACCATACACCTTGGCAATTATGGTGTCACTCAGCGATTAAGCCTCATTATCTCCGCGAGAGGCCAGCAGTCCAAACAATGGAGTCGCACAAACCTGCTATACTAATTGCTAGCAGACACAAGTAGATTTGTTGGAGCCAGCTGAAGTGGTGTATATTTAGCTTCTGTTGAGTGAGTGTGTGTGTGAGAATTATAAGGGCGAGTTACACAAATATGATTATTAAATTTCACCTGATGGACAGATGAGCATACTGAGAGCTACAAGTGTGCTATTTAGAGATGAATAAGGCTGTTAGCCACAGTGTTGGGGGACAGGATTGGAGGGCTTAGTGGAAAATGCTAAGAGCCACTTGAACGCTGGAATTAAGGGTAATTTAAGAGAAAATATTTACCTCTTTTTTTTCTCTTACGATGAAAAAGTTGGCTCTACTTTGACTTATTCAATCCAGGCATCTGGACTCAAGTGAGGTACTTTCATTGGAATCTCTTTTGGATGTGATATTATTTAATAAGCTCATTTGTTCCACATTCAGAGAGTGAGGTTTTTCCCATGCATGGACGAGCTGGTACTGTCCACCGTTTTGTTGGCTCGCTAACCCTCTCTGCCCGCTCTCCATCACTGAAGGCCTTATAAGGCAGCGTAGATTTCTCTGGCTTTTAGGGTTCATGTTATTCTTCCATCCTCCTATTTAGTGTCTCTGATGATTATCTTTGTTGAGCCCCATGACTTCGGCTTTGGCTCTTTTATGCAGGACAGGATCTCGGTTCATGTTTTTTGCGCCGTAGCGTAACCGTTGCACAAGTGGTTTGGACTTCAATAGATGGTTGTTCGCTGTTGCTTTGAGCTAATTATACTTTTGTTTAGTGATGTTCAGATTCTTCCACAGAAAGACTAGGTTTAAAAGTTGCGATTGATGACAAGCTAGCATAGTCAGCGTCCTTAGGTTGTTGATATTTAGCCAAAGCTTTATGCAGCAGAGCATTATGGCATTCACATTTCTTCACATTTATTTGCTGTAAATGTAGTTTAACGAAATTCTTGTTAGCAACAGTTTGTGGTTACAGAGATGTCAGGAATCATTTCACAGGCAATAAAAACTGAAAGTTATAAGATTGAAATGTTACTAATTCTTTCTTTACCAATGGGATGAAATGTAGAAACCATTTTCCTTTAGGGTCTTCAGTGGCCCTGTGTGTTGTGTTGATTGATCCAACTATTTAGAGAATGATGGTAGAAAGACACAATTCAGATACATTTAGAAGGAGGAAAAGTCTGAAGTTTATGAAATTTTAAAGGACCACCTTCAGTAGATTCATGCTGACAGGTGAGGGAGTAAGGAATTTCATTAGAGGTCAGTCTTTCCAACCGAGAATGATTTTGTGGTTCTCCACTTTTTGTCAAACACTGATTGATGACTGATAATAAAAAGTTGTCCAATGCATACCTGAAAGGACCATAAAATGAGCGGTTATAAGCAGTCAATATTGAACCTGCGAAGGGTTTCAGTCTTTGCATCTTCACACAAATAAAACTGAGATTTAATTTCACTTTTATTTTATTTTCAAAAAAGACTTTGATCCATAAATTTGATGGGTTTTTTAAAGAAACATCATCTAGAAGTCTTTTTTGTGTGTTGTTTTTTGTCACACAACATTCTGTTGATCAGCTAATATGAATCTGACACAGATAATCTGAATAACTTAAAAACTACTGTTTTCAAAGGACATCAAATTGTCTGATATCTGTCAGTGTGGACAAGCTAACGGTGCCTTCTCAGGGCTTAGATCACAAATGTTTTTCACAAATCAAGAAAACATGAACTTGGTCAGTGTAGCTAAATTCCTCCAAGATTTCTTGGACAACTCATCCAGGAGGTTATGAAAGAACCCACAGCATCGAAGGAATTCAGTTGCTTCAGTGAAGGTTTAGTGTTCGTAATTCATCAACACGATCTACCTACCTACCTACCTACCTACCTACCTACCTACCTACCTACCTACCTACCTACCTACCTACCTACCTACCTA
>JAUZNJ010035249.1:0-12350 GCA_034780135.1 Jordanella pulchra
TATTATAATCCAAGTATCAGTTTCTTTCCAGATCATGTTTGTGTTAGTTTGCATTGATCTATCTCAATAAACAATGCTGTGCATTTATTTTTTGTGTCTCTGTGTTTCCTTCAGCCACATCCTCACAGTAGAGGATTCTCCCCTTCTGGAACTGGGTCGCCTCCTTCCTGCAGGGCTCAGCCCGGCCCGACATATGAGCCCTCTGTTCTCATGCCGCTGGTACCTCTTAGCTGCTGCTTTGTCCGTGCTGATTTAATCCGATTCAACACTGGGTTTTTTGGGGGGAGTTCCTGCTTGCAACCATGTGAACAACCCATTCAGTTCCTTCTAGCTCCAAACATTTGAATGCAACCCTTCACTCTTGTTTTAAAACATCTTTCAAATATTGTAGATTTTCTTAAGACTGAACCAGGATGGGATTTTTTCATTGTTTTAGTTTCATCTTTCAGAACTGTGGTAAATCCGTGTCCATGAAAATCTGCCGTATTTAAAATGGATTGTATATTTCTTATCAAGTACTTCACATCAGACATGCAGACTGTCTGTTCCTTTATATCATTATGCTCTGTTTACTTCAGGTATTTGTTTTTAAAATGCTACTCACACAGAAAATCACCAGAAGAGAAACGTATTCACCATCCAATTGCCATTGTTAGGCTGATTTTCCTCAGATCAACCTTCAGGACAAAAAGAGTAACATAACTGAGACTTAACACTAGACAGACAGAACGATCTAGCTATCCAAACTATCCAAAACAGTTTTTATCTGAAGGGAGATAGCGTAAAATGAAAAACATGTTTTCTTCCTTACTGAGTTGTTTGTTTTTGTCACAGGTTTCAGATCGCTAAACAAATCTTTAATATTAGACACAGACAACCTGAGTAAGTTTTTAGAAAACAGGACATGTTCATTGAATGGAGTTTGTTTTTATTATTATTATTTGGGTCTGGATTAGTTAGAATGGGGAAAACCAGACCTTAGTTTTAAAGGACAAAAAAGCTAAATAGGTAGGATAAGATAATTTCATGCAGTTTTTCCGTGTTTTGCTTAACTTTAACATTTCTGCTTTGGTATTTTGGGTCATGTTACAACTTAAAAATTCATGATGTACTGGATCAGATTTTCCAGATCTGGTGATGAATAGACCCAAGTCTAGCTGATATATTTGGATTCAGCTTCTAAGAAGGTAGCTAATCACAATAAAACATTGAGGGGCGGCGGGTCCATTGCTGTCTGCTCATGGTTTGTTTGCATAAAGTGTTCTGTTGAGGTTGTCATTTAAAAACTGAATTCTTTATTTACTGTAATCTTCTTGGGTTTAGTATCAATGTTAGATGAAAACTGAGGAAATCTGCAGGCAAGGCACAGACTTCCAGATGTAAAATCCTCTTTTAAACTGACAGAGACATGCTCTCTATGTCCAACCTGTACATATTACCAAGTGCTTTATCCCCCCAGCATATATCCCAGCACTTCTCCGTTTTTTCCCGCCTTCGCTCAGAGAAGATCTTCATTACTTCTGCGCTGCATCTGTCCCCGCTGATATCTACGTTCTTTTCACCAAAACAGTTATTTTGCTCCCATCATATGTTTACCAATGACTTGGTTTAGTTATGTTCTTTTTTTTTATACCCTTCCTTAACTGAAACCTTGCCTTCAGCCTAAACGCAACATATGCACCTACATGTAAAGCAGGAGGCACTGTTTAAATTCCTGTCTTCATAAATTATTTTTATTATGCATGTTAAGATCAAATGCAGTTCTATATATTTTTGGTGTGTAGGTTTCATTTTAAACTGGCTTTAATAACAATGACTCTTGGACTGACTGCGACTTTCTTTATTTGCTTATTTAGTTTGAGATGTGAAAAGACTCCTGAGGGATCTGAACAGTCTATATTTTTAAATGTTAGCGGAAGAGATGTTTCGGTGTGAATCATGCTGTGTGTAGAGTTGGCCCATAACAAGACATGATGATACACACTGTCTCCATTGTCTGAACCAGTGTAATGTAATGTAATGTTGTGACAGGAGTGGAGTTGGTTGGAAGGCCAGTATTAACTTTAGTTAGCTCTAGTCAGACACTACATGTTTATTTTACTTTGACTTTTGGAAATAAAGCGTGACCCAAGGCAAAATGGCTCTGTGTCTATAAGTCTTCACCCCGTTCTGTTTGTGGATTTTTGATGTTTAAAGAATCTCTTCATTTCCTGGAGAATAGTGTAAAGAAAAAAATATTACTGATAGAAAGGTATATATGGATTTCTCACAATGTCTGTTTTTTTAAGCAGCATATCTGTGAATGCTTTTAGTGTTTCTATATGTCTGGATTACTGCAACAAATTAGATTATAGTACCCTTAAAAAAGGTGTGTTTTTTAGACTGATCCACTTAAATGGTTTTATTTACATTTGATGGTTATAATAAAGATTTTTTCCGCATTAATTAACAGTAAATATTTTTGTAATCAGACATAAAAATGCACAAACACTGACTGGATCTTCTTTTGTTTGTACATTTATCATCATTGTTTTATTTTTCGTTTTTTTGTCTGCATTTTTCCCATCAACATAATTCAATTAATTTATTTATTAATAATTAATTCCTCTTCCTGCAGCCTTTACTCCAAGGTTTTGAATTAGCTGTTTTTTCCTTCTTTTATCATCTTCACAAAAAAACACAGATTCAGTCTCTTTATTTTTCCATCTTAAGACCGAAATTATAAAATAAATGCCATTTGGATTCTAATCACTAAATAAGTTGATATGCAACAAGTAAAAGATTCTGTCCCTTTTTAAAGTTAACTTTCAGTTGATAATTGTATAGAATTGCCGTATTTTTTATAATTAAAAAGGCAGAACTAAAAACAAAACTAATTCGACCCATGTTTAATTTATGTTCATGTTTGAGAGCTTGTATGAAATGTATTAATGATCCTGAATTAACACACAGGTTCTTAATTGGTTTACCAGTGAGACGTTTTTTTTCTTTCACTTTGCTAATGTCACCTTTTTTGGTGAATAAGTGCTTTGATATTAACTAAATATAAACCTACTCAAATATCCAGCTCTTTAATGCAACAGTTAAACATTATTGATTTTAAAACCAAGCAAACAAAACAAGCTACTTCACAATTAGGTTTTCTGATGGTATTCAAAGACCCATTAGAAAAAACCTCACGTGATGATTTCAAAACCTTATTGGCTGAAATGTTTAGAATGTAAAGCAAACTGAAAGTAAGATTAAAACTGAACCTCAAGTTGCATAAGCTTTCTTATTAGTGTACGGTACATGACGGTGCACATGTTGTCAGTCCAGCTTTCCAAGTCTCAGTCAAGGTGCAGGCAGATTTTAATATAAAAGCAAATTGAGGGAGTTTCCTGGGAGGGGAAAGCGATTCCTGTCCGCTCAGATTTCTCTTCTATCCCTGCTTCTTCCCTCTGCCTCTGCTCACTTTCGACATCGTCTGCGCCGCGAGCAGCTCCATGAAGCACATGGAGGACAAACACTGGAAGGTCTAAAGCAGGCATCCCCAATCTCGGTCCTCGAGGGCCGGTGTCCTGCAGCTTTTAAAGCAATGACCACGCTTTTACTGCTAGTATTGATTTTCAATTGAGCTGGTTTATTGGGGCCATTGTCTTCAATTAAAGCATCACAGAGTAAATCACATTAGATTTGACCTATGACCTTCTCAGCTTCTGTGCCCTAATGCCATGCTGTCTTAACTGCCAGTTGACAGCTGATACAAAGAAATTCAGACTTTACCAGCACAGTTTAGTTCTTCGTTTGAAAAAAATTGGAACCACAACGTCTGATAAACTCGTAGTCTTTTATTATGCACAGTTTTTTGTTGTGTAACTGCACATTTTTACAGGATATTTACTAACTTGAAAGCGTCAGACATATTTTAATCAGTACACAGAAAAACAATGTCATTATATTACAAAGTGTAATTCTTATTCAACTTACATTAGGTGATCCTATTTTCTTTTTCTTTCATTCTCTTCCATTTTTAATGCATATAACACATTCCTTTTAAAACATTGTAATGGAGAGTTGTTGGGGATTGAGTGCTAAAATGTTTGCCAATTTAACCCACAAATAGATCTCAGTTATAGCTTTATTTTTGAATGTATGTTTATATAAACTGTAATCCAGTGAGAAATCATCATGTTAAGTCAGATGAATGCAACACTTTATGTTCTGTTCTCTGACTTTTTAATCTTCCTTTGTTGGACCTTATCTGCTCATGCTGAGTTTGTTTTTCTCTCAACTTTAAATAAAGTTATTCTAATCACAGCATGCAGGTCTGTTTGTGTGTGTACGGGTGTCTTTGTGTGTCAGACAGGGTGCGGCCCCAGCCTGAGAACAGAGAAAGCCCGTCGGTGTTTGCGCAGCAGCAGTCTGATCTTATCGTCATCCGAGTCTGGATCCAGGGGCTTGTTGTACTCCTCATCCTCCACCTCGTTCTCCGAGGTCTCCCCTCCCTGCCCAATATGGCTGATCTGCGTGGAGCTGGGCTCAGAGGCGCTCTTCTTCCTCCACTTGGTGCGTCGATTCTGAAACCATACCTGAGACACAGACAGGCTGATTTTACTAAGTGCTCTGCAGGTACTAGTCGAAACTAAGCAGGATGAAATGTTGCTCAACTGCTGAGCTTTGTTCAAAGACAGAGTTTGCCATTAGGGAGCGATGCCTTTAAATTATGGACTAACTATATTTCTTAGACCTTGTTTCTGTTACCTTTTTTTTCATCAAAACACACAATTTCCACATCTGTAATTTAGTCTAGTGCTGATCTTTCTGTATCAACAAAGTCCACCACGGGGAATGACCAAATGTGAAAATTTGTTGTTTTGTTGTTTTTTTTTACACCCATGCAACTCCCGACAAAATGCCTCCCAGGGCAGTGAGCCATAACGCGCAAATCCAAAGCCACCACAGATCAGCAGAAAAAAATAAAAATGGAATTTTCTATATCACAAACAAGCACATTTATCAAAAGCTTGACTTTAATACAAAGGATGAAAACTCACCTTGACTTGTGACTCAGTCATTCCCAGAGAATAAGCCAGTCTTGCCCTCTCAGGCCCGGCCAGGTACTTGGTCTGTTCAAAGGTTTTTTCAAGGGCAAATATCTGATGTCCACTAAATGTTGGTCTGGTGTGTTTCTTCCTGCTGGGCATTTCACCGAGTGGACCACTGCCTAAAAAGAAAAAGGCCAAAAAATAAAATATTTATATATGCATATTTAATTTATAATCTAGTAAAATTCTTGTGTTCTTTTTTAATTCAATTCAAATTAGATGATTATCAACCAGTTCATGGTTCTTTAAACAAATTGGTTATTTTTTTTAAAGGGATGTTATTTTAAAAAAGTCGTAACAGCATCTAATTAAAACCGCATTCAAGTGAATCCTAATTTAATCTGACTGATTCCCTGATAGTTTCCACTGTTGAGTCCTGGAAAACTCCATAAAGTTTCTGAGCCTTGATGACGTTGATGTTGAAACCCTCTGCAGACTCACCGCTGGTGCACTGCTGTCTTCCTCCTCTCCAGTCACAGCTGCTCTCTGCCCAGCAGCTCATACTGCGCCCCTTCATCGGGCACTCTGCAGGGCTCTTGGAGAAGCCCCCAAGTGCGGGGTTGTAGTCTCGGTTGTAGTACATAGATGTACTGGTTACGGAGGGACCGAACCCCCCCATGGGGGAGTATCCAGACAGCAGAGTGGTGGTACCGGTAGAGCCCACCCCCACCATGGATCGACTCAGGATGTCGCTGATGCCGTGGGGCGTCCCCGGTTGCAGCTGGGTGTTAAGGCCCGGGTTGAGTTTGTAGAAGGAGTTGGGAACTGAGTACTGACACACTGGTGCCTTTAGGTCTGAGGGAAACTGGTTCAGGCTGTTGTTAAAGAGGAAAGACCCCTGGATATTTGGATCCATGGGAATTTCTCAAAATCGTTTTCCAAATGCCAGGAGCACATCCAATAAGATCCAAGCTGGGGAAGGCCTCTGGTGGAATGCTTAGACAGCCTCAAGCAGCGTCTAGATTCTGGACCACAACTGGATTCTTTATGAAATAGGTCCACAAGTTGCCGACTTAACCTTCAACTCTTTTATAGTTGCTTAAAAATGTACCAGGCAGCACCCGTCCACAGCTTTTCATTGGATAGCTCCATATCTAAAGTCTTGGCTGAGCCTTAGTCTTCTTAGTTGTCCTACAGATGCGCGTCTCCTGCAGACTCTCTCCTCAAAAATCATAAATACACAGAAGGTGGATGGACTGGTACCTTGATAAAGATGTCCCACATTAGAATGCAGCCTGGGATTGGCCTGGGTCTCAAAGCTTTAATGCCTTTCTATTGGCTCCACCGTGAGGGCCGAGCCTTTTATTGGACGGCAGCAGATTAATAGTTTTTTGAACAGATGGAGTGGGAACAAGTAGATTTTTTGATGGCCTGCCATGTCTGATCAAGTGTGTTGCTGCAAAAGCAAGCAGATGAGGGGGTGGAGAGGGAGAAACGGTCCTCTTCGGCTTTAAATAAAAAAGATGTCGTATTTTTATCAAAATATTTGAGGAAACTTGTGGCTCTATATGCTACACTCATTTTCTGCATTTATATTATTAACCTTTGTTAAAGTACGTTAAAAAATAAAACACAACATTAAGATGGAGGTCTCTTTTATAAGGGTGATCTGGCTGAGGTCAACAAACACTTCAAAGGCATAAGTTACTTTAGATAAAAGGTGCAATTTCTTACTGCAGCAGCTTAAAGACAAAAACATTGTTTTTTATGCCTTTTACACAGAAAGGCATAAATACTTAGTTAATGTGCTTTTGTAGCTTTTTTCATCTCTGTACTTCACTTGAGTATGTATCTTTCTAAGGAGATTTTGCTTTTAATCATTTAAACACATATTTCTGTACTTTCTGCTTCTTAGTTTCTCCAATCTAGCTTGTTACTTCTATACATATAGATAATGACGTCACGTTTAATCTACAACAAAACAGGAAAAACTGAGGGCTGAAACTGGCCAGTTTGTTTATAGAAAAAAAGAGTGAGGACAGGGGGCTGGGCCGCATCATGAGTGATGGATCAGAATCCAGTCTATCCCCTGTTTGTTGGGTTTAAAATTTAAATGCTGATAATGGTTCAACTTCTATTTACAATGCAATGGTATTGGCGACTTTAATGCTGTGATAAATACCAACTCTGTAGAAGTATCTGACGTCTGTTAAGTTTAATCTATACTATCCTGAGTTTCCAATTAAGAAATTTCTTTAATTTCAAATTTATGTTCTCTCTACTCAAAGAATGAGAAAAGGAGAAAAATTCAGTCATTTTGTTTAAATGGAACATTCTTTTTTAGCAAGAAGGTTATTTTAAGTTATTTTGTATCATTTGACGCAAAATCATCGTTTTCATTTTGTACTTGAGTAGAATGTAGAACCTCTATTTACTTTTACTTTAAAGGATTTCTGTTGGTACTTTTACTTCTAACAGTCTTTTTTACTCAGGAACTTATATCACCTCTGCTTATATGAAAAGAAATAACTGAAGGTTTTAAATGTGACGTGTCCTGACATTTTTATTTTAGCCTGCAGCATCGCAGAAGTGGAGTAACTAAAGGCATGCATTTCCAACTCTGAATGTAAAGAAGGTGGAGTTGGAGAGAATTGCTTGACATACAGCATTAAGGTCGGTGATTGTACACAAAGAAAAGATGGAGCCAAGCCAAGTAATGTGTCACAGACTTATGTTATCAGATCAGTTTTTATTTTGTGTATTTTAGCCACAAATGCATAACAAATTAGTAAAGCGCTCACAGAGCGCAGACCTCCACCAAGCAGCTCATTCCCCCCGACATATTGTGACTTCCACTTTCACACGGGACCCAGATCATTACCAAAAAAAAAAAAATCCTGTATCTGGATCCTGATCCGGATCACTACCAAAAGTTAATGGATTGGTCCTCAGCCCACGACGCACCTTTGGTAAAAATTTCAAGCAAATCCGTTGATAACTTTTTCTGTAAAGTTGCTACCGGACAAACAAACCAACGTTAACGAAAACATAACTTCCTTGTCGGAGGTAATGATGAGGCTCCATTAAACGATTACTTATATCAAGGCTTTCTGAAGTTGAAGCAGGGCTCCTTAAGATTTTCTTAAATACAAAACGGGATCCTGCAGCAGTAAACGTTTAAAATAATTTCACATCTCAGATTTATCAGTCACTTTTATTTACATTCAACGACGAAGATAAGAAGATTAGTTTTTCGAGTGAACGCAATCAGAATTCACAATTTTTCACAACTTGTTTGGTTCATTTAAATTTATGGTTGTTTCTGAGAGATACTATTCAGACTTTGCTCTTCCACTGAAATATGTCTATATGTTCTGCAGCTCCTGAAACCTGAGCTGATTACTCTCAGAATCACTTTTTTCTCCCCAGCTTGGCCCGAACATACACAGGAAATGTGCAGGGGATATTCTGGGCTTTAGTATGATCCACTTTGAATACAATTCATACGTATTTACATATGGGGCTCAGATAGCTGGGAAATGGACTGAATAATCCTGGACTGGCTTGTCTTTTTGTTCTGTACTGATCCAATTTCACAGAAACCATATCTGATAGGTCCCGCGGACCATTTAAATTTTTATTACAGTTTTACTTTAACAATAAACTAAGACTTAATGCGTTGTTCTTCAAGCTTAGACGTGTTGAGATAAGATCACAGTTTTCATCTGCTACAACTAGGGTCATGAGTGGCTTTGTAGTTCACTTATTACATGAGATACTGCAGGTTCCATACTTTTCAAATTCATCTAAATACTCTCTACTGTAAATCTTTCTAAAATCAATTTATATCCCTAATAAAAATGTATCTGTTTCCAGATCAGAGTTGTCCTCAAACACGATTTTTGTCCTTAAAACCATATTGTTGTTGAACTATTAATTTCTCTCGAACTCTTTTAACAAAATGTTTTTCTAAAATTATCCAGGATTTTGAAAGAAGAGAAACAAACTGAGTCAAAACAATCAGTAAATAACTTTTCAAGACGCCTTTGGATTTTTAGAAAATCATTGCAAATTCTCTCGTTTAAACAAGTTGTTGTTTGCATTTTAAAACAGCGCTATAAATGTTCAGTTTTTATACAGGTAATAAACGGAGAAACTTTGGAAGTTTAATTTACTATAAAAGATTAAATCTTCATAGGTCAGTATTGCAAAACAGCACAAAAAGATATGTATTTTGTTCTTAGTAAGCTGGACGGTAATTTCCCTTCAGATGACGTAGCTCAGCCGTGTGAAGTGATCACATGATTTATGGCAGAGCTCTAAAGCAAGGTTTCTGTTTCCTTTTGAGCTGACTTCATCCTTTATGTTGTAAATGTATAAAAATGTTCATGTGACCCTTTTCCCTGAAAATCATGCAATGTTGATCCAAAGTTATAAACAGTCTTGTAAACAATAAAATCAAGCTTTAATTATAGCCGTTCTTTGTACTTCCGACTGTGAACATTTTTTTTGTGTGAATTAAAATATAAAAAAGTGTAATCCATTCATATAATTTAAGTTTTCCTCCAAAATCAATGCCTACAACCACACATCTGAAAACCTTTTCAACTCCTTCCAGTAAGCTGTAAGACAAGTTCAGATGCTGCATGTAGATGATGCTGCCTGAGGGGTTTGTTGAGATCAGTCAAGTGTAAAATTCTCAGAAATATGGCAGATGGCACGTACAGACATACGGGTAAATTTCCAGTGGTGATTATTCCAAAAGAGAATTTCCTGTCAATGTCCTGTAGGTCACATGACCAGGACTGAGCCAATCAGAACTGTTTTGCATTGGCCAACTGATGTGAGTCAGCTGCAAAAAAAAAAAAAGAAAAAAAGTGTGCATAGACTTGACTGAAGTTATTTTAAAGCTTTGTGTGAAATTTATTTCTGAGGTAATTTGTTCAGTCCTTGTAGTAATTTTTATCATGTGACTTTTTAAAAAATTGGCTTCTATTCTATTCTATTCTATTCTATTCTATTCTATTCTATTCTATTCTATTCTAAGTATTTACCCACTTACAGATTTATTCAGATTTTGATTGTTTTTTTTCTTGTCACACCTTGGTATTCAGTTTATCAGATTATCAGATTTTCTTTTGAAACTTACATGAATAAAGAAAGAAAAAGCATTTTAGGGAAGTCCAAACCTAACCGTTTTTTCAAAATGCTGATTTTAGCTTCATCTGGACATAAGTGTTGAGAGACCTTCAAAAGAAGAAGAAATCGCATTTTATACAATGAATACATATGTCTATATTATCTATGTATACTATATTTTATCATATTATATCATATTAAAGGCTGTGGTTAGCGCTGTTGCCTTGCAGCAAGAAGGTTCTGGGTTCAATCCCGGCCTGGGAGTTTGCATGTTCTCCTCGTGCATGCGTGGGTTCTCTCCGGGCACTCCAGCTTCCTCCCACAGTCCAAAATCATGACTGATTGGCATCTCTCAATTGTCCCTAGATGTGAGTGTGAGTGTGTGTGCATGGTTGTTTGTCCTTGTGTGTCTATATGTGTTGCCCTGCGATAGACTGCATCCTGTCCTCGGTGTACCCCGCCTTACGCCCATAGTCTGCCGGAGATAGACACAGGCCCAACCACGACCCCGACGGATAAAGCGGGAGAAGAAGGATTATATTATATTATAGTTTGAAAAATAAAAATTCATATTAGATGTATCTTTGGGGTAATTTAGGATTTCCTTCAAACTAAGTTAGAAACAACTAAAAATTAATAAAGAGATATTCTATTAATATAGTATATATAATAACCTATTTTAACCACTTATTTCAGAAGCTTTTTTAAAAAAAATCTGACAAAAATTACAGAAGACAAACTTGAAATCTAAACATGCATAAATCAAGAAAGGAAAAAGAAATTTTTTGGTAAATTTCCACGGCTCAGTTTCTTTTTTGCTCCCGCCCACTTGTCATGTGACTCATGTTTGTGTTTTTGAATTGCACGTGTGCTCTGTCTTAAAGCCTGCGAGCACACCCCTTCTTCATGATAACTAACCGCCAGATGAACCAGAGCACAACTCGTGTCAACAAGGATTTCTGACTTCTGCTTGAAGATGAAAGAGGGGGACAATATGAACCATGGTACGATTTCTATAATCTGTCTTTAAGAAATGAAGAATTAAAGTTATTTTATAGGCAAAATCTGAATTACAGGAAGACGTGACTGTTAGGAAGACGAAACAGAAAATGACTGACTGGGTTGGAAACATGTTAAGATGATAGTAAGACTTCAAAAGACGTGGCTTATCCTGTAGGAATAAGTGGGACTGGGATTCCTGACAGGAAATCTGATAGCCGTGAGTCAGTAGGACTGAGCGACGGGTAATAATGAATGAGTCATTTTCAGATTTTACAGAACAAGTAACAAGATAAACCACCTTGTTTTCATTGGATGATGTAGTGATTACAGGGTAAAAATGAGGCAACCTTTTCTAAGGTAAAGAAACCAAACCGGAGACTATGGTATTTCAACACAACTTATCTCAAATGTTTTCCCAACAATCAGTGTCTATGAGCTCCAGACATCTGATTACTGACACAATTCTTTATGTAAAAGAAAAAATCAGGCTACTGTTTCCTCTGTTTATAATGAAATCAGAAAGCGGTTGTAAACAGGAACTGTGGAGGTCAAGATCATGTCAGGAAGTTCCAAGAATCCTGTTAGAAAGATTAACCCTTTTTTTGTTGCAAACTGGCTTTTGGTAGATTTATTTGTGATTATATTTTATGTCGACAACAAAGCAGGAAACCAGAAATATGAATAGAATCTTAAAAAGTCTTTATGAAAATGTAGCAGTGACTGTAAACCTAAAAAAAATCTACAGCACAGGAAGTTAAACAAACAATGAGAGGAATGCCAACCCTGGAATGCAGCTGCAAAATGAAACCCTCCATCATTGCTAGTTTATTAGATTTTTTTTACACATATGGTTGCAGCTTTACTTGTTAATCTAAACTATATTTTAACTGTGTAATTAACCAGCATCATGACACGTTTAGTAGAAAAATAACCTATGATGTGCATACTGTTAGATATTGTTGTATTTTCCAATTCCTGGTTTTATATCACAACCCATGTTGTTGTACAAATGTAACTAAACTTATCTTATTATATCCCTATAAAGTTTTAATGGTGCTCAACTTTCCCTGCAGCCCCAGAACATCCACACTCCTGCAGCTCGCTCTGCCTCGGTCCGCTGACCTTCCATCCTCATGCTGTGGGACACAAGATCCGTCTGAGCGAGGGCTGCAGACGTGCAGA
>JAUZNJ010035250.1:0-12349 GCA_034780135.1 Jordanella pulchra
CATGCTGCTTATATGCTTAGGGAAAAAAATATAAATCTATGCAATTCCTAACAGTGATTAGTCTTTAAGTCGGAGTATCTCAATTCTCTCTCTGTCTCTGTTCATTTGTCTCCATGAAACACTGTCTCTATTTTGTAGTTACTGCAGATGTAGTTATTTTGGCACCGTGCCTTCTACTTCATCATGTTGTTAGAGTCTAATTCAAATAAACTTGGCTGCGGTATCCTCGGTCTGTTGGTGGCTTTTAGATTAGAAAGCTGGACTGGTGAAAATGTCAGCAATTAGTATCCACAGACTACCTAGACAAACGTAAGGAGAGAACAGTCTCCTTTTTCCCTTTATCTCTGTGTTGTTGATTAAGTGTCTAAATTAATGAGAACTAAATGTCCATGTTGGGTTTGGCTTTAAACATAATTGTAATTACCCTCCGACCTCAATCAAATGAAAAATTAAAATTTGCACTTGCGTTTGTTTTGTCAGACTGTTGCTCTTACGGAGAGGAATTCAACGTAAGTCTTGTGGAGAGGGCAATCTAGGGATTTGTCTTTTGGCCCCCTGGTCATACAGTCATTGTTCACAATGACCAGTGGAATAAGTAGAAAAATGATCAAAATGAAACTACTAAAACAAGTTTTTGTCATGTTGGGGTTTTTTTAAGTGCCGAGCCCACATGCAGAACACCAAGACAAAAGAACTTTATCAGGTTTAAGATGTTTATTTTAAGAGATGAAACTGAGGAGCGAGGCGAGAGCCAGGTTCAGGGAGGAAACACCGGCTGAAGCAGACACTGGGAGAGAGAGCAGACTGATGAGTTCACGGCCAGTAGGAAAACTGAGTAGCTGAGCGTCTTAGAGTGAGTCTTACTGTTTAGAGATGGGTTCCAGATATAGAAGGGAGGTTTTGGTTTCTAGGGTCTTTGCTTCCTGTGTGGGTCCAGGAACGGCGGAGGAGTGCGGTGGGAAACGGACAAGTCGGCTCAAGATGGTCAGAGACTCCAGGAACAGTTGGGCTGCCAGTCGTGGGCGTAGAGAATCCAAGAGAACAATGGAGTAGAGACACTGAGAGTTCGGGCATCCAGTGGGTAAACACCACGGCGTCACAGGGGAAGGTTTGCTCAGTAAAGAAGCCAGGAGCAGATGGCAATCCAGACTTCCAGGATAGCACCTGAAGGCAACGAGGAAAACACAAGGAGTTAGTTACTTGTGGGAACAAGTCAACAAGGAGATTCTAGGGGGTAAAACTCAGTAGGCTCTGTGGTACCAAAAGGTGGCAAACACTTGGTTCCGACGGCTGGGCAGCAGTTCCTTAAGTGCAGGGAAAATGATGAGGCTAAGGGAAACACCGGTGTCACTGAGAGCCATGCCGCACTTCCAACCGGACCTGGCGCCATCTGGTGGTGGAAAAGGAAAGGCGCACAGGAGAGGAAAAACCCATACAGAACGGCAAAGAGCCCCGGATCATGTCAGTTTTAGTTTTTGAGAGCACTTCTAACAAAGCTTCCAACAAAACGAGACAGTTTTAAGTTTTAGGTTATCATATAACATTGGATGATAGTGATTTGTTCTGGTTTATGTATGAATGCAACACAAACGGGGAGAAAAAGCAGAGACAAAGTAACAGGCCAGAATGAGGAAACAGAGATGGAACGAGAAGCTGATAAGAAATGGTGAAGACAAGACCTGCTGCTTGTGGCTTGTTTTTAGAAGCTTGACTAAAATACTGTTTGGTTACTCACAATACACAGTACAATTCTAAATTAATTAAGCGTCAATAACTCTGTATTTTGATTGTTAACTGTGAATAACTTGGGTGCAATTCTCTCAAAGGGTGATGGACTGGTGACCTGTCCACAGTGTACCTGCCTTAGGATGATAAATTCTGGGATAAGCTCCAGACGTCCTGAAACCTAATAAAATGACAATGGTTTCAGAAAATCAATCAATCACCATATTTTCCAGACTATAAGTTACAGTTTTTTCATAGTTTGGCTGGGGGTGCCACTTATACTCTGGAGCGACTTATGTGTGAAATGATTATATTATATCATTTCACACTTATTTTCACACTAAACCGCAAAAGGATGCTCTAGGCCTGTGTTGATCACGTTAACATTGGTGGTAACTTATAACAACAACTGAGAAGGGCTCTGAAATAGCACATGAAAATCATATTCTGCAATTACAGCTGCAGGTAATAAAATATGCAGCCAAAAATGTTAATTGAGCAGCAGAAAGTTTGAAGTTAGTAAGAAACCTGTAAAGGACTGGTGAAAAGTGGAGGTTACACTTACTGCAATACCGAAAACAAAAAAGTAGAAGAGCATCTTCTATCTGTTTTAAAGTGACACATAGGATGAAGATTTCATGGGACATGTCTGTTCTTGGTGTTGGATTTTAATTAATTTCCCTAAAAAAAGTGACTTATACTCCAATGTGACTTATACATGTATTTTCCTTCTTTATTATGCATTTTATGGCTGGTGCGACTTATACTCCGGAGCGACATATAATCCAGAAAATATGGTAATTAAATTATTGATTCATTATTCAAGGAGTAGTTCATGAATTTCTCATAATTTGTAACATTAGGTTTGCTAGTTTGTAGTATTACGTATTTAAATATCTCAGTGTTTAAACAAGCACTGTTATTTGTCATGTTAGTTTTTCTTTTTTTTTACCCTTGGGGATCTGAGAATATTCATCCAATGTCCTATACATGGTAAAGTGGTTTTTGATTATTAGCAGCAAAAAATAATTTAAAAGCAGTTTAGTTGTAGGAGTTCCAGGCATTTTATACCAAGACAAGTAATTAAGTCCTCAGCGCCAACTAAATGTCTGATAAGCCTAGCAGGTATGTTAATATTAGGTAACTGCTTCAATGTCTGAGTAACACTTGCAATGATTCTGTATTTTCTGAATGGGGTCCTTGAGTTGAGATTCTTAGCTTATGAATGTTTGGACATAAAGGAGATCAAATTGTGCATAGTAAATATTTAGTGCTGCCTAGTATCTATTTTTTTTTATTTTACAAACACTTTATCACTACCAGCTGATAAGAAAAATTCCAAGCAATTTAGTTTAAAAAACACAAGTCAGCTGTCTTACTTCATCATTTTTAAGTTTTTTTTTTTTGAAAGGCCCTAAATTCACTCGTATAACTTTTCTTTTTATTTCATATATTGCAAGGCGAGACTGAATTTGAAGACTTAGCTCCTACCATTACTCTGCCTCCAGCAGAAGTCTGCCTCACTGCTAATTTGTCCTCATTCATAGTGACCAGAGCCAACTCTCTACAGAATGATGCTAATGTTTGATGGCATCATAAATACATGTCTGGCCATAGCAGTTTAGTGGATGAAAAACAGTCAAGTAAACAGATAAAAAAGTCATTGCTGGCCTTAAGCACTCTGGGTAAACAGCTTCATTGATGTTAGACCTTATATTGAAGAAATAAAAGATCGCTTGAATAAGATAAGCAATAAGATGTATGTTTTTTGACTTCATTTCTACTATCCCAAGTTTTAAGTAATAATGTTGGACTTTTATCCTTCAAATTTTCTTTAAAAAGAGAAGTGATTGATTTGAAACATTTTTAGATAGTATATGTGATCTATAAATTCTTTTTCTGGCCTTTGGTAAATTATCCTCAAGTTTTGGTGACATAGTTCTTGTCGGACTTTTGCTCTGGGAAGTGACACACTATGTCCTGTGTACTGCTGCTGGTGTAAATATAAAGGTCTAAATATTTCTAATGTTTCTGTAACCGCTGTTATCCCAGCAGACCATTTTTTGTTTTTACTTTGAAACCATCTTTCCCACTGACCTTATTACCAAAAGAGATGTTATAAGAAAGACCACTCAGATCTTTTAGTTCAAAACTACTCTATAGAGTCAGAACTAGAACCAAACATAGAGAAGCAACATTCAGTTCCAGTGCCAGAAGACTGTAAAAGTTTGGAAGTCAGTGTTCTTTTAAGTCAAAGTTAAAAACACATTTGTTTAGAATGCCTTTGTCAAAGTTAAACTGTTAATTTTGGTACTATTAGTTTAAGATTGTGGCCTACTATTTTATTTGCTTTTCTGGCTGCTTTTGTCATGCATTTATCTTCATTTTCTTTTATTCTTCTTTTATTTTTCTTCTAACTTGTTGTTTAACTTATGCAAAGCACTATGAGTTCTTGTTGTGCTATACAAATAAATTTACCTTGCCTAAAAAGTTTACATATACACATTTATAAAAAAATTTCCTATGGCACATATTGATCTTTCATTAAAGCCAAACTATTGCTGCAAAATAATACATCTGTTTATTAAATTGAGCTAAGTTGTTTTTTTTTTTTTTTAATTAATATAATCGTCATCTAAAAGCTTCCTTTTTATATTTATTAGGGTTATATTTCCTAGTAAAATAAAAGCACAAAGAGAAAAATGTGTAAAAGGACACAATGCTTTTCACAGCACTGCATGCTGTTTCTTTAAGACATATAATCAAAAAAACATCTTAGACCTGCTGGCTCTAAACAGAGCCTTGTTTTTGCTCCTCTGAGATGAAAAAGACACACTTCACTCGCTATTGACCAAACACTTAGGATGAGATTAAAGAGTGGAAGGAGAATGAGAAGAAGCAGATTTTTATGGGCTCATCCTGGTGATAAGGGTGACAAAGGCAGGGGTGGAAACAACACAAACAACCTTGCCCAAAAACATAGCCTGCATTGATCCATAATCTCTACTTTTCAAGCTTCATTTTGCTAATCAGAAATCATTTTGTACATGTTTATCACAGCAGACAGAAAGTTTGTTCTTTTTCTCTTTCCAAACTTTCAGACTCACAGACTCATATGTTATATTACAATCCTTTTGTTTATTTTCTTGCATGATGACTTTTTTTTCAAAGGGCTTGTTCACTTCTGCTTCAGTTGGTAATTTTCTGCATTTCACAGAGTAACATTTCCCAGTGAAGAGAAAAGGTTTCATGTCAATGTTTTCCAGAAAAGGTAGGTATTTCGACAAATAGTGTCTGATTGCTGTCACAACCTTAAAAAGAAAAGAAAATCTTGCCCTTTTTGCTGAACTTTGACTACTTTTCAGAGTTAGTGGATGTTATTAGAGGACCCAAAAGCAGAGATGGAAGGCAGAGATGGCTTCTTGTAAATTTAATGAGGATGGTAACAGGAACAATAATCCAGAGAACACAGGCAGGTAGCTTAGGAAGGATGCTGAGGAGAAACAAACATAAGAATGAAGATCTTTCTGTGACACTTTTGTTTCAATTGTAAATGTTTATTGTATTAAATATTTATGTGAAAGCCAAAAGAAGAGAATGTGTTAAGCAGCTAAAGGCTCTTCTAAAATCAAATGAAATGTCAGTGGTAGAAATCAAAACTTGTTGGAGTTTTGCTAGATCTTAAGAAAGCATTTGACAACATGACAGTACGGTGGTGGACAGGAGTAAATGTGCAGCAAACAAGGAAACAAGCAGCAAAAATGCAAAGTGTAACACATGAGGGCAAAAAATAAGTAAATGCAAAAGAAAAAGGCTCATTGGGTCCTGTAGGAAGTTGTGCCTTTTAAGTTGGTGCAGAAAGTTTTGTCTCTGTTGGGCCTTGATTTCTAATAGTGTCTATGTTGGATGTATACATCTACGAATGCTTTGCAGAACACTGTTTTTGGTTGTCTACTGTTGTTGCAGAAGGTGTTTTATCAGAGAAGAGCTCTTGAACATTAGGGGAACAGCAAAATTATTTCCCACTTTTATCTTTCACTCACTGCTTTTCACACTGAAGCACCATAGATGAGGTGTGAAGACACAAGTGTGTCTTTGCGCTGCACCAAATTAGTGTGTCTTCACCAATTGAGATTTGACACATCACTATGGGCAGTATTTATTTCCAACATACTCTCCCTGTGCAATAAACGGGATGAATTTCAGCTTCTCAATCAGAGACTTTATTCACCTTCTATCCAGCAACTCAGCACTGCAACTGGCTGGCTTCCTGCTGTTCAGAGCAGAATGGAACAGAGAACATTTTGGCAATGTAAAGGCCAGAGGTATCTGTTTTTACATTAATGATAGCTGATGCATTGACAATGACTGTGATGTGGCACCACTGCTCCTCCAATCTGGAATTGGAGAGTTTGCTTCATTCACTATGGTTGGTGTTCCTATTTCACCATTGAACAATGTGCACTGACCAGATAAAGTCTGTGGAGCAAATGCACCTGGACTTCCCCTTATCGAAGAGTATGCAAAAATTAGACAGTTTATACGGTGTCCGACCAGAGAGAGGGAAACTTGGGACCACCAGGAGAGAGAACAATCCATGCAGGGGGAATGCGCTCCCAGAAGGGAAAAGAGCAGATCTAGAGGAAAGCTACAATTAACTGAGAATACCACAAACAAATGGCAACCACAAAGAGGCCACAAAGAAAGCAGCAATAGCCAAATACCTGCAATGAGTGCACTTAAAGTGTACAGAAACATCCGTGCAAATATAAACTGGAGATCCCAAGTCAAAAGGAAGAGCAAAGATACTGCAAAAAACCCTCAAGCTCAATGGTCTCTGGTAGAGGACCTGGGCTATATATACTAAATTTAAATTTCCTTTGCATTAGTGTTATATTATGTACATATTCAAGTATTCAACCTTCTGAAAACAGCCACACACATGGTCAAACAAAATGTTATAGTGTGGTTGATCTCTGAGAGGACTGTCCTATGGGCTTCGACCGAAGGCTCCCTGACACTATCTGCTTTTCTGCAGTCTGAGTACATGACTCAGAAATCAAACAGGAAAGAGTATTTCCCCTCTGATAATATCTTTCTGCCTCTTTTCTTGTCACCATAGCATTCAACCTCCTCTGTCAAGCACTTCATCCCATTTATTCAGCACCAAGAAATATGATTTTGTCCAATGAATATTGCAGCTGACTTGTGGTCATAATAAAAGAATCAAATCTCATAAACACTGCAATTAATATAAATCTTTAATTAAAGATATTAGTTACTTTTATTTTACAAAAAGAAGTTTGTTGACTGGGTTAAAAAATGGTTTTCAGGTCTTTAACATGGATATTATTTGTCATCCTTAGTTGAGAAACTACTGAGCCAAAAGAGGTTTTGGGCTGAAGTATTGCTGGGGTTTATAGAGGTGCTAAAAAAGGAAGTCATAACAATGTGACTGAAAAGTTCTAGATGTCAGAGGACAATTGAAAAACTAACATGTTTATGGAAAAGTTACATTAGGCAAAAATAACCATTCTCTAAATTAATGGCCTGCACATCAAACCTTGAACCAGATTTGCAACGGCCACATAAGAGCACGTCATCTTTATCTTTCAAAAAATCTTCATAAATCCCAGAATACCAAGATTGTTAAATATGTAAAAGACATTTTTTCTTACCTATAAAATATACATTCTAATGTTTTTGTTTCATCTTCCCCTAGAGTCATATTAATTGAAGCAGAGATTCCTATGGTCAGGAAAAAAGTAGTCATCATCATTGCTAAATACACAAGGTTTGGAGAAAAGAATGGGAAAATATTAGTCAGCCTATGTAGATATAATAGTCAATATAGATAATATTCCATTTACTCTTCTCAAGGGCCAAGTTTGATAAAGTGAGCCCCATGTCTATAAGCATTGCAGTGACCACCTTAAGTGGCAATGATGTTCATTAAGGTGCTACTTCCATCACCTAAGAACGCGAAACTAAAGACCTGAACTTCAAACATTCCAAATAAACAGCTAAGTTCCTTGTGCAGCCTATATATGCACCCAAGATTCCAGTGTCAAATAAATCTTTCATTACCGGGCCTTTCTCAAACTCAACGTCTTACCAAAAAGGTGATTCAGTCATTTGGCGTTGGAGACAACTGGTATAAAAGAATGTTATTAGCTTCTAGCAAGATTCAACATATTGGGCAGAATGGACTGGGATGAGTAAAAATAAATTTTGGTAAATCACACACTTGCTACTGTGATTTAACCAATGAGTTGTGGTCTGGCACTCTTGTTCCTTTGCATGTTTCTTAGGGTTGTTTGTGAAGATTTAAATTTTAATTTAAGAATTCAAACCCATTGGCTAGCTCCGATTTGCAGTGCTAACTAAATACCTTTTATGGACCACATATGTAAAATGGCCTATAAACACACACTAATGTTCGATTTGGTCTCTTTTGTGACATAGTACAAAAATTGGTACGCTAGCTTTGTGGTTGTGCTCAGTTAATCACAGATTTGCAGAAAACCAAATGGTCACTTTGAGATTAAAAAGGTTGTTACAACTGCAACCAGATTTCTTGTAAATGCTAGTACAGCGGTGTTTGCGGTCCTTGTATTGATTTTTGGGCATTGCTGTAAGAAAGCCTTACTTTGAGGGCATGGCTCTTCACTGGTGAGAGTATATATATGAAACAGGAAGGGTACAAAACTTATAGATAGAAAAATGGAAAATAGAAAGCTATACCAGATTGTTGGTCTCAGAGTTCATGTAAGATTTTCTACAAACTCTTGGAAATGCTCTCTGACCTTCAAGAGTGGTCCATTATCAGGCACCATCTCTGTTTTTTTTTTTGTTTGTTTTTCTTTGTTTCTGACTTTGGAGTGTTTTCTTGATTATTTCTGAAAATGCTTACAGCTCAGCTTGTTTTTACAGCTCACAATGTCCAGTTTCCAAAAGTGAAAAATGTTTAAAATTTGAAGAACCCAGCGCCGCATGCAGGACTTTAAAAATCCTTCAGTCAAGCGATAAAGTCAAAAACGAGACCTTCCAGCAGACCTGTCATAGCCATTTATCATAGCCAATTGATTTTGATGGATTCAACTGTTGTTCTTTTATTATTGTAATTCTTTTTCTTTTTGTTCTATGACCCTGTCGCTCTACTCTCAGCCCACCCTTCCTTTCAAACACATGTAAACTGCCTACCTCATCTCAAAAAACACTCGTCCCTTTGTACATCTGCATGTTTATTCATGGCACGACACTCACAGTGGCACATCAAGAGGCTGCTGGAGGAAGAGTGGCAGGTCGCAGCACATTTTCTACCCTGACAATACGTCAAAGAAGGACAGATACAAAGGAATTATGAGGGGCCACATCGAGTTGCTGTATAAGGCGTAGAATCATGATGTGAAATGAACATTCAAGGCATATGCCCGCAATGACAGTTGGAGGTATACATTAATCATTTCACCCAGGTGACAGCTAGGGTTCTGCATATTTCAGCGAACAAAACTCAGCTCAGAGCCGCTGATTCACAGAGACAAACCAACATGAAAAGACATGGCAGATCAAAGGCCATCAAAGCAAAGATGACACCTCCTGGTGACAAATATGCAGAACCTTAGGACTCTACTACCCTTGGCAATACTTTCCACTCTTAGCTTAAAGCTATGAAACCTTAGTAATAAAATAAAGAGCAGCAGATGGAACATAAAGAAAGGAAAGGGATGGCACATGACTCACCCTGGGTTTCAGCTGCGACTGAGGAAATAGTGTAGCTCTACTTCTCAATCTCTAATGGGGCCTAAGGTTGACTATGCTGAATAAGTCATACAAAGAAAGTAACACTGCCACGGCCAGGGAGAGCCTCCTAAGCCTGAATACATAATTTAGGGAGAAAGAGGCTCTTTTCTACTGCAAAAGGCACTGTCAAGTTGTTGCATATTTTCTTCTTCAGCTATTGCTATTACTGGCAGAAAGCAGTGTTCCATTTTCTAACAAAGGCCGAAGCTGAGTGGTAAATTTCAATCTAGGAAATGGCAGGCATATGAGGATAAAAGATAAATGTGTGTTTGTATATGTGAGAAGTGGGAGTAATCTGGTTCCAAGGGGCACAGTCGTTTTTTTCTGTCTGATATGATACTACTGGACCGCAGCAGAATCATTCACAGTAATGTCACAGCCAAGTCTGGGAGACCAAGAGAAACAGAGGAAATTATAGTCAACAGCCACATCTTATTAGACTTTTATAAACATATTTATAAACACATATGTACTATGGTAGAAACACCCATCCGCCGTGCAAAGTGGCACAACTGAGCTGCTATGGTCTTTGGGTGTAAAGTATATATAATCTATATAGCCCAGTGTGTATGCCAAAGACACACATACTGCACATAAGAATGTTTTTGGACAGTACCAAAACATAGTTGAATATCTAGGGCGCCTAAGACCTGTGTGTCAAATGATTGGTTAAAAATCGGGCTGTTAATGGATGATGCAGCTAAAACCAATTGCTGCACAAAATAACTGCAAGCTGAACAAGCTGAACAGAAAAGAAACAGAACACTTTATCATCGTTCACATCTTTTAAGTTAAATTTGTCCCTAATTCTTCTATCAGATATCCGTAAAGCCATAGCAAAATGCCTTTCAGAACCAAAGACTCACATTTCTACATAGCCTTATATTTGGGGGGGATTTATAAATAAATGAGTAACCTCTAACTTTAATATCAAACATAAACTTATACTAAGAACATCTGTATATCCAAGTAAGGATAAGATTGCAACAGGAGTCAGCCATAGCATGTTAAAACCTTGTTTTTTAACCAAGATAGTTTTCTGAGTAGCTAGATTTCCTGGCTGTATGAAACATGGTTAGTATTTTTAACTAAATCTAACAAAATAACAAAGTGAAAAAAATAGGTTGATTTCAAATAAATATTTCATATGATATTTATCATATTTTTATCTTTATTTGCTTTTATTTTTCTTCTATTTTATTGTCCAATTCATGTAAAGCACTTTAAATTGTCCGTGTACTGAACTGTGCATTACAAATAAACTTGCCTTTCCTACGTGTCATTTGAGTCTTTCTCATAAAGCATTAATGTGAGTTTCAGTGTCCTCTTGCTGTTTTCGCTTTCTCCCCCACCTTACACTAGCAGATGATTGGTACAGCAGTCGGGTCATTTGTGTTTCTGCAGCGTTCTGTCCCTATCTCAGATTTTATTTCTGTTTTTTGTTTTTTTTTGTCTTGCCCCCAGTAAATAAGTCGTATTAAATAAAACACTTAAACTATAACTTAAAAAAAAAACAATAAAATCAATCTACTAAATAAGTATAAAAAACAATTACAATTTTGAAACTATTTAAACATTGACATGAAGCATAAAGTAATGCAAAAATGTATTCTCCTACTTTGCCCATAAGCTTTATGAATGGATGACACTAGAAACTTGGCTGCTTGTATACTCTTGGTTGCAAAAAAAACCCAAAAAGCATCATGCTGTGGGATCAAATATCAATGTCTGTTCAAGAATTACGATTCTTTACTGTTGTAATCAAACTATATGAGTTTTGTGCAGACTCTAAGATTAAAAGTCATACAAAATACTCTGAGGACAATGGTAGACAATATAAACTGGTCTTGAAATAAAGACAATGAAATAGAAATGTGGTATTTACATAAAGTGCAGCTATTGCAAGTTAAGTCTATTAAAAGGGCTGATGGTCTCTAGCATATCTATTGTGATTCTTCTCTCTGTTTTCTGTAAGAACTGTGGCTCTCACAGACCATGTATGTCTCACATAAGCAACTATATTACAGAATTAAAGGAAGTATGACTCAAACCTTGTTGCAATGTCTGACATACTTTACTAAACATCACACAACCCTTTTGTCTGCTTTTCATTAGTACCTTATGTATTCAAGTAGGGATGGGTTGTGTCAGTTCAATATTCTACATGCTAACTATTGGTGGCTTGCTTTAATAGTGCCTATGCAATAAACCAAGCAAAAATCGATTTCACGATTTAATATTTGTTGTTGAGATACACTGTACATTGACACCACTACCTAATTAATCTGTGACCAACATTCCTCTGAAGTTTTGTTTTTAGTAACACTCAAGTAAGCAGGTACTTGAAATAGTAGCATATCTGAAGAAGAATTACTTATGGAAAAGCCTGAAGAAACAAACCAACCATAGTGAATAGCTCTTGTCTACAATCATAAAGTTTAACCAACCTCAGCATGTTTTGATGCTTCAAAATGAAACTGACAGCTTGACCATATTCATTTGACAGTAATGGAGGCAATTCTTAGAACACTGAAATGTAACCTTTACAGTTAGGTCATCCTTAGATACAAAAAAGAGAAAATTATATTCCAAGATAAAACCGCAAAAAAAGTGTTCTACCTCTCCTTGAAACAACAAAACCCTTGAAATTTCACACCCTTGCTCCAGACACATTAGCACAGCTTAGTGCAGAAATGAATTAAAAAGGACACACACTTAAATGGAATAGAGGATATGATGCACAAAATCCTCTTTCCTGCATAGTGTAAAATGAAACAGTGTTCTATAATAGTTATGTGTTTTATATGTAGTCAGAAAGCTA
>JAUZNJ010035251.1:0-12349 GCA_034780135.1 Jordanella pulchra
AACCACAGGAACAAAAGGCCTCCCAGGTTTACAGGGGAAACATTCTGTTATTTAACATTTCCCAAAGGTTAGGATCAGCTGTTAGTGATCATGTACATTAAAGGAATCATTTCTGATGCTTGCAGGAGGTGAAATACTTCCAGTTTCCTGGAGAGCTGCTCATGAGGATGCTGAAAATGTTAATCTTGCCTCTCGTCGTTTCAAGGTAAGAGAACCGGCTGTGTGAGAAAGAAACACTTATACACACCCTGATGCTCCAATTAACAATATATCATATTAATATTATACATGTCGTACATAAATATGCATGATGGCAGATAATGCATGATACATTTAAATTGTTAATTTCAGCTTGATTAAAAAAGGAATTCTTGAAGGGAAAGCACATATTTGAGAAAGACTCATTATTGAAGTTCTTTGTACCATTAAGGAAGATGTGATGTGTGTTCCTGTGAGAGTTGAGGAGAAAGCAGATGTCTTGTAGCAACAAACAGCCTCTGCTATAACTCTAACTGGATATCTGATCCCTTAATTTGGCAGACATGATCTAAATCGGTTTGTTTCCTTGCAGGGACTTTAACTTTAAGCACAAATTTCCCACAGGAGTCAGCTCTGAGCCTTGAGGGAGGCAGTCAGGATGCTGAATTTGAGTCCATTTTAAAACTACTAGTGATGTGTTATGGGATTGTTGAGCTGTCGGATCAAACTGTTGTGTCACAATGAAAATAAAACAGTTGGGATGTCCAGCTGCAACCAGCAGCGACTAAGTCACGAGTCAATCACAGGGTAATACAGCTGGAACAGCCGGTTCCAAGTGAAACGTGTTTGACATTAATTTGTTGTGAGAGGGTGGTGAACGAGCAGCACCTGGAAGCTGGACTGAAATCAGCAGCAGCCCTTAAAGACGGCCCACAAGCAATACGGAGAAACGTTTTAAGGTCAGATGAGACAAAGATTAAGTGATGTGAGCACACTGAGAAGAATTATGCTTCCAGGTGTCATGTTGAGGCTTTCTAACCTTCAAACACATTATACCAGTTGTCAAGCACAGCGGGGGTCGCATCATGGTGAGGTTTAGTTTCACTCTCATATTGAGGGTGAAGGTGTACGCAACAGGATAGATCATCAAGATGGAGGATCACAGTTTTCTTCACATCCAACTAAAAGCCGAAGTGTTGAGACAGTTTGATGGTTTTATAAAACAATGATCCCCAACATTTAAACTGGTTTTATTGGGGAAGCTGCTTAGTGACCCTTAGCTGACCTCGACTAAAGCTGAGGCTACAAGAAAAGCAGAGTCAGAACCAGAAAAACAGTCAATTAAACACAACCTTTACCTTTTCTGATGAGAAAAAAAGTCAGAATTATGCTAGGATTGTGATATGATGATTTTTTTTCTATAACTTCCTTTCTTAAACCACAATCATTGTATTTTTAAGGTATTCTGATTATATCATAATATCTCCAATTTAAGGAGGAAAGTTGCTTCTGTTTTTTGCTGTTCCAGCATCTTAAATAAGCATAGAGGGAGTTTAAAGTTCAGTTTATTTGTTTACTTAAAAAAACTAGTCACTTGGAAGATGATTACAAATCCTCTTTGTGCCAGCTGACAGACCGTATGACTGTGTGTTATGGGATTCAGACTCCAGCAGCGATATTCACCTCCAGCTGAACAGAGCAACACTTCACAAAGACTTTTTTTTTTTTTACTGTATTTCACATTTAAAGTGAGCGACAGAGAGGCAGCGCTGCTGCAACGCCTTAAAGTCCAACTTTGATCCATTTACTGACTGACAGGTAAAATGAAGTTAAGATGGAGAAACCTCCATCTTTAAATCATAACATGTACAGAACATCAAAGAGGTTTATATTTATATTGCAGTTAAAGATTGCGACGCAATCAATAAATAGAGAGAACCAGAATGAACTGATCTGGGATGTATCCTCCCTCTGGGCAAACATCCTTCTTGATGCATCTATTCAATTATATATGCTCATACATATAAAGAGTTTTTCTCTTATTTATCTCACTGGTTTCGTTGTGTTCCCTCTGGCAGCGATCATTATTGCTTTAAATATGTTCAGACTGAAAATTCATCTCAGCAGGTCTCTCTTCTTCCCTCAAACTGATCAAATATAAAAAGCTGTACATTCTGCTGTGAGCCCATGTGCTGCATCAGGATGAGGTGTTTAACTTTTAATTTGAGTCGCCCTCTCAGATTTATTATAGATGATGATTCATAGAGAACCGTTATTAAGAAAAGCTTAAATCTGCCTGTTAGACTGATCTCTGCCTCTGTCTTTTATACAGCAGAAAAAACATCCACCAGTGCTTTGTAGGTGAATTCCACCTTCTAAAAACTTTAGCACATTTTGTGCAAAAGGATGTATGATTTTAAAAGTTGCTGTAAGTTTAATTTTGACAACATATCCCATCCTCTTTTATCTGAAACCCTTTAAATGTGACATAGCTTATCTGAATAACGCCTACTTACAGTATGCATAATTAAATCTCTGCATAAACTCAGCAACTCAATGAGGAACTCTGAAATTTAGTTATTTTGCAGGGATGAGTAAACATATTTATTCTAATTTATTTTAAGTTGTTTCTCTTTTTTTAACACGTTTTGTTTTTCTTTCATCCTTAAAAATATGCAATGAAACTGTTGGTTATCACATAAAATCTCAACTAAAAGTTACCAAATGTACTCAAGCAACAGGTTCCCTAAAGGAGACAAGTCTCCAACTTTCTGCAGAACCATCAGAATTCTGATTTTTCTTCCTGATTCGGTTTCATCTATTCGTTTAGCTGAACCTGCATGGGTCTTCTTGCATGCCACACTGATGATAAATAGATAGATGGGAATAGGTAGATGAGAAACACAAACCTGATGAGATTGATTCTCCATCCAATTGCTTTTTGAAAAAAAAACAAAAAAACACTGAGGATTAAGGAGTTATGTTTCTCTGAATGCATAACGTGTGTCGGCTACAGCTGCATTATACTCAGAGCACAGCCTGCAAGATTCCACTGTTTGATTATTCGAGGCCCAAAGCTCTTAGTTGCCTGCATGAGATCAGTGGTGGCTATCACATACACACTCAAAACAAATCATGCAAATGTACGGGTAACATGCAGGCTGCTTTGTGCAATAAGCTACTTACAATCTATGCAACAGCAAAGACTGGATGAGAAGATAATCCCCCCCCCCTCTCTCTCTCTCTTGCTGTTTGATTCCCTCTTTGTCTATCTCTGTCTGTTGATGTTTATGCACATTTCATTTGAATATATACCTATTTTTTTGAGCAAATGCGTTTTACACTTTGACACGCGGTTATTGGATCATGTGATAGATGGAGACATTAACTACATGTAATCTAAAGTAGTCTCTACAGGCGTCAGTGGGGGAAGCCTCAGCAAGTCCCACAAATCAGTCCAGCACATGGGAATGTAAAAGCAATCAGTGAGATTATTTAACTCAACAAGTGCATGCTGATGCTCTGAGTGTGCTGCGCTCCCAATGTTCCCTCTGCCTGCCTGCTTAGGATGATGCACAATCAGACAGGAAGGTGCTTCCTCTTAGTGGTTGTGATTTTAGTTAATAACCATCACCCCACTCCCATCCACTTTCAAATCATTTATAGAAGACGTGTGAATATCTCGTTATCTCTGACAACTTCTATGCCAATCCAGCTGCAGTCCCAGAAAGCAGGAGGACATTCAGCCTCTTTCCTCCGATGAAGCATCCTGTCAGGATCCACAGACCGGCTGCTCTACATGATGCATGGTACAGTAGGGCTTATCTAGGGGTGAATATCCTCTCTGGCCCTATGGCATGTCTGTCCCCATTTTTCCCCCCCTTTCGATGCCATCTGTGCACCAACCAAAGCAGAAACTAGATTATCCCATGAATGCGTCATGCCAAATCAATGGCCACCGTGCTAGGAGCCTCCTTATGCTTTCATTTTGTATGGATGGCGTATAAAAACATGGTGACACATGCTGACAAACTAAATAATTCTGTGAAGTTCTGATAACATTAGATTAGATACATAGATTTATGTTTACATTTACAAAAGGAAATCTCCATTATCTTATTTCAAGAACATAATGTCTAATTTTCTTATTTTAAGGGCAGAAATATTCATCCTTTGGCAGAACATCTTATCTCTCTGCTCAGATTAAGGACAACTTCCCCTATTTTAACCCTTTAAAGCCAAGTGTATTATATTTGACACGTGGGTTTTTCAGGGCTCTGTGTTCTTGTCATACTTTTGTTCTTGAAAAGCTTAACTTACAAAATCAGACACGTTAGTGAACAGAAAACATTGGCTTTGTGGCCTACTTAATATACCAAACAATGCTTTTGCTCTATTTTATTGTCTTTTCTATGTGTTATTTGTTCTGAGCCCTCATGAAAAAAAACACGGGCCCCCTGGTAAATTGTGTCTAGAGCCGACACTCCTGACTGTAGAGGTTAGTTTGAATAGATAATTAGATCTTTATACTGCATTGATGTATTTAAAATGTTCAGGAACATGATGTCTAATCAGAGAGGATGTTCAGTTTGTCTTAACAAAAGCAAAATTATTGATTTCTAAGCAGGAATTGTAATTTCCGACCAAAGCTTGTTGCTCCATCTGATTAAGCTGCTTGTAATTAAGAGATGAAGAACATAGTTTTAGTTTGTTAAAAATAAGCCATAATTTTACAAGAAAAAAAACAGTGAAACCAGGACAGGTACACAAGTACTCATAATAATTATGCATCTTCAATTATAAGGCTAAGTAGCTCATTCGGTACAGATAACAGGTTCTGAAAACTGACACGGTTCCTCTTGGGTCCTCTTCCTATCAACTGATGGTATTTTAACAAAGCTTTGGTGTTGTGCTCATAATAAAACAATGAAGATTACTGTTTGCTCTTTTTATAGGTAACTTATTAACAATTTAAAAAAACATCTATCCATCTTCTATTACTTTTACTATCATGGAAATAATATACACAGTAAAGAATAATTTGTTGTCAGTAAATATTCAGGGTCTGTTTTAGATCAGGGGCAGTGCTCATGATCTTAGAGAGTAGGAAATATTCAGAAAACCAAAGGAAAGAACAAATGTAAAACAACACAGTGTTTTCTTTTGTTGGGGGTCGATGTCTGGTCGGGAAAAGCTGTACAACATTAATAAGGTCGTATTTAACAAGCTGTATTACCTTTTTTCAAAATGTTATTATTGTAGAATAATTATTTAACTGAAATCATATTTTGGTATGTATTATAAAAGGTGTCCATCTTTTTTCTTCCCTAGTCCAATGTAAATTGGTTTTTGAGGGTGAAGATTATAAGTTTATTGTTTCTGCCTTTTTAGGCTATTTTTTAATTAATGTTACAAAGACATATACTGTAATTTATTATATACTTGAGTGTCTGAAATAAAATCACTAAGATCCAAGGACAGGGGTTTGAACCCAAGAGCTTCTTGCTGCAGGGTAAAAGTGCTGCGAACTGTGCAGCCCTCATTTTAAGATCTATTTATGTTAAAACTATAAAGAAATTGAACAGTATATTCATTATCACCAGACAAATCTAATTTGTTTAGATCTGCGTTAGAATGTAATTATTTATCTGAGGCCCCTGAGAGTTTGGGGGCCCTAAGCAGCTCCATAGTTCTGGAGTGTGGTAGGTCCATCTGTAGTCTCAGTACCAGCAGACATCACACTAGGAGCTCCTGCTCCACCTCTGTTCAGCCTTGATATTGTTTGGACTTTTTCAGAGCAATGCATCTTGATTTTATCTCAGTTTTTTCAGATTGTAGATCTAATAAGTTAAGAATCAAGTTTTTTCTCTAATATGATGCATTGTTTTCATTGTGTGACTCCTTATTTGAACAATTGTTCCTACATGCTATTTATCTTACTGCTGACTGTACAGCTGCTTTGGTTAGTATTTCCAGTTTCTCAGAGGTGAGTATTAACTAGTTACATTTATTCAGTTATATTTACTTGAGTATCTTTTATTTAAATAATGTACTTTTATCAACAGGTTTTACTACTTTGTACTTTTTACTGTAAGTTGAGGTAAAAGTTACTCTTATTTGAGTAACAAGTAACTTCCCTTAAACCTACTCATACCTACTTCTTTTTTTGCATTTAAGTCTTATTGGTTTAATATTGTTTTCTATTTGCTGATACTGTCATCTTATTGTATTAAATGCAATTTAGAAATACTTTAAAAATCCCAAAGGGAAATGAAATGTTGTAGTAACTCATGTTTTGTTTTCTCTTAACCAGTTGTCGTAGCTGTTGATAGCTGTAGGCAGGAAGGATCTTCTGTAGAGGTCTGTCTTGCACCAGATCTGGAGAAGCCTCTTACAGAAGACACTCTGTTGTTGTTTAACCTATTGATGAAGAGGATGCTCTCTGTTGTCCATAATCTTCTTCACTTTATGAATAATTCTCCTTTGTGAAATAATCTACAGAGGTTCCAGAGGAGTTCCTAGAACAGAGCCAGCCTTCTTCAAAGCTTGTTGAGCTTTTTAGGGTCATTTGCTGTGATGCTGTTACCCCAGCAGATGATGGAGGAAGAGATCACACTCTCCATATCAGACCTATAGAAAGTATGTAGCATCTTTTTGCAAACACTGAAGGACCTAAGCTTCCTTAGGAAGTACAGTCTGCTCTGTCCCTTCTTGTAGACGGCTTCACAGTTGCGTCTCCAGTCTAGTTTGTTGTCCAGCTTACACACTAATGTATTTCTACTCCTCCACTACCTCCACCTCTTCTACTATAATGTTCTATGGAATCTTCTTACTTTTACTAGAGCAAAAATATAATGAAGTAAGGCTACTTTTGTTTTAGTACATTTTTTTGGTCCCTTAATAGCACTCTACTGTCGTTTATTTCTACAACCAGCGCTTTTTTCTCTGTAGTTTTATGCAGAATCAAGCTTAGCTCAGACTCACATCCCACTAATTCAGAATCCCCCCCATCACCCCTGGCTGATCATCGATGTGTCAGGACTGCTCAGCTGATCAGGGAGTGCAGCAGAAAACATTTAAATTTGGGACTCTCTTTTAGGAGTTAATGAAGAAAATATGAACTAATATTGTACCTTCTCAGAAATAAAACGAGTTCAATTCATTCTTAAGTTCACCACTTAACCCGTTATTACATCTAAAGCACTGCAGGCCTTATATACCCTATTTTTTGTGATAGAGCAAAAAGAAGAAAAATAACACAATCAATGGAAAAGTTTCAACGTGAAAGCAAATGTTTACTAAAAAAAAGAAATACATAAAACATAGTGCTGATCTCCCATATCTACCTAAGAGATACGGGAGTAGCATAGTCCAGACTATATTCAGTACAAATGGTGCCGCATGACATTTAGAAATCTCTACATGATTAAAACCCACCACCAAAATTTCTCTGTTGCACCATACGACTAGTTTCCTGCATCTGCAAATGTTTGATGGCAAATTTTGTTGCAAAGGATGCAAGATAGTTATCATACTTGGGGGGTTGACTATTTTCTCACAAAGGGTTCTGTTGGTTTAAATGGTTGTTTCCCCAAAAAACGATATCATCACTTAAAATCTGCTTTCTGTAGAGTATTTACTCAGGTTTTCTTTGTCTCTGACTAAATTTGTTTCCTTTTCACAGCACTGCTTTAAAAAGCTTTATTTGTTTAATGCATAATTGCGATATGTTCCAGTCGTTAATAGGATGACAATAAAAATGGATGCTAACATGTCAGGTCTGGGTGGGTAAATCAGAACGCTGGATTAGAAGAAGCACCATTTGGATCTGACCTTCCATAAGTTGATTAACCCAAAAAAAGCAAAGAAAATCTAGTTAGATCAGGCTTAAAGATGGGGGGGGTTTTATAAAAGAACGTAAAGGCGTAGTGTTCTCAAAAACCTTAAGATCTAATGTTTATTAGCTTATAAGGAACAGATGGGGAAGAAAAACCCAGAATACTGCCGTTTTGCAGCTAATTACAAGGAGGTCAAATGTCCTGCTTATTTATTGAAATCTGTTTCACTTAGAGTTCTTTCCACAATTACTGGTACTAAAAATAAATCCCTCTTCCCCAGCAAGGCCCTCCAGCTCATACTGAGAGATCTTAGGGAGCCTCACCACTCTGCAGAGCAAGCCCATCAGCTGCTGGTAAACAGACCTGTTAACGTGCATTAGTTTGCCTCATGTGTTGCATATTGGCTCTGTTGCCAGGCAACTATTTCAAGTGTCATCGCTGTTGACTGCTGAGACAGGGTCTAATCCCTCCAAGCTTGAGACTAGCGGCTGCTGGCATACATTTGCAATCAGAAGAACTATACTTTAAATGTAGTTCAGACTATTTTTAAAGAGCTTTTGAACCAAGGGTGTTCAAAGTCTGTTTACGGTTCGGTGTCCTGCAGGGTTTAGAGGATTCCCTGCTTTAACACACCTGATTATGACGAATCCAGTCCAGCCAAAGCCTGTTGATTAGGCATCAATTAAAATCAGGCGTTTTAAAGCAGAGAAACTTTTAAAACGTAGAACCCTTCGGACTTTGGACAAGCAGTATCTTAGCTGCTCTTAGTCTTCAGTCAAATTTTCCAGAAAGACATTTTATTTTATTTTACAATATGGGGCACAATCCATGGCAACAACCTTCTGATGGAAACATTTAAATCATTTTATTATTTATTGACATATTAAGTCAGTGTAAAAAGAAAGAAAGGGGGATTAAGTTGCTAAAATATTTCATTTCTTTGGTTCCACCCAGATTGCTTTATAGGTTCAGTTTCCCTTAAAGGTCACGACAGATGTCCTCTTTGTATTTAGCTACAGAAACTACATGAGCCTCTATGACATTTTTAAACTAGAGCTGTTTTAACATGACAGATATCTACTTTAACCTCAAATCCTGCTTAAAAACTCTCCTATAGTTAATCTCTGCCTGAAAATGAAAGGTTTATTCTTCCCTCCTCTAAAGTTGGAATTCTGAATGGAAAAAATGCAGAGTTTGTGTCCAATATGGACATATACAGCAGGACAGTGGCAGAAATAAAATCACTTTTGAAAAATGTCTTCTACCTAAATATGCAAAACTGTTTTGAACTGGATTTCCTTCAATGAAAGGCCCCTGCACCCTGGGTGCCAAAAGGAGGGTTATCACAGATCCTTTCTTTTAGCAGCTTTAACTTTTTAACAATCAACGCTTTCAACAAACTAGATAAATATTTTACATCCAATCTTCTATCTGCAGATTTTCTTAAGCAGTCAGAGATTTGCATTTTATAGGTTTCTAGTCAGCCAACTAAGTCTACACCTTTCATTAAATATAAGTATACCGCCTTTGGTAGCCATGCAGTATTTCTTTTTTTTGGTGTTGTGGATTTTTTCTATTGCCATATGTTCTATTTTAATTTTTGATTTGTGTCCAGGAGGACAACTAATCAAACTTACTAAAACAAGTATACACTGTTGAAGGAAATTGATTTTTCACCAACTAATGGACATGTGATGCACATTGAACAGCTAAAAGATTCAGAGGAAGTTTGGGGAAATAGTGGAAGGCAATAATTGTACCAACCGTGTTTGTAGAAAGAGAAATGCTGAGTATGAACAAAAGAAGAATATTCTGACAGTCAAACCCATGTGGAATCACTAAGCTTTGAGGCTGTTATTCTGTCAAATGTAATGAACAAATGAGGTTTACAAAGAGGCCAATGAGAAAGATCCTTCAAAAATCCATGGGCATACCTGAAGCTCCAAGATGTTAGAAAAATCTAGAAAACTTTTCATTATGATAACTGGGTTCTAGAAATCTACTGAACTGGTCTTGTTAAAACTTTGAAATCCCTGTTCTTGTTTACCCGCTGCCGAATCTTGAGACTTAAACTATAACAATAAAATCAAAAGCATCAGTACATTTTATGTCAGTTTAGGTTCCTGATGAAATATGTTAACAGATTAAAAAAAAAAGGTATTTTTCTGTCGCATGACAGAGTTAATTTGTTAAGCACAAATTAGAAGAATAAAATGTTAAATGTTCTAAAAACTTGCTACTTGTGGAGACCCAGCCTCGGGTCTTGATCAGCAGAGAAAAGTAAATCTACAGCTAAGACCTCAGCTGCATGTTTCGTACTGTAATTGGTTTGCGTGGTATGGGTCAGGAGGCAGAGTTGGATGAACAAGAGGTTTATGTAAAATTGGTTTTCTTAATCTCGCTGAATAGAGAGTCAGATAAAGACAGCAGTGTTGAGCAGAGACATGAGATTTCCTCTTTGTGACTCCACTCCACTGTTCAGAAAGCTTCAGTCACCCCAAATCCAGAGAAAATACATCAGACAAAGAACGAAAAGCGGCACAGAAATCTACCTGAACTTATACTCTTTTGTCGTTGGTCACGAGGCAAACAGCTCTGCGTCAACATCACAGCAGTCCGTTTAAATACAATGGAGGTTTGTAAAGTCAATGGGCTATTATGTCCAACAATGGCCTTTTTTCTTTAACTGGATCATTTGCACAGTGTGACTGAGACGGTTGCAAAGGTTCCCAATGCGTTCATAAGTTTAATCACCCAAGGAGAGCTTTATGAGGTATAAGGGTGATTGCGCTTATGTGACCGCTTCAGTTGAAGGAATTGCTGTGAATCTTGTTTTTTTTTTTTTACTTTAAATTATTTTACAACCTTGAATAAAACCATGAGATCAAATTAAGAAGCTGCCACTAAGTAGAGTGACGTATAAATATGTGAGCTGATAAAGCAAAAGCCAGGGTGTCAGTCCTAGATGTCAAGGATAACCCACTTCCAAGGAGCCGCTGCTGTCTCTCTTTCATCTGGATGCAGGATTACTCTAATGCTCTTGCTCAGCAAAGGTGGAGCAGGGAGGGCGCTAAGCTCCATATGGCAGAACTGAACTCTTGTGACAGATCAGCCGTGCATGTGCCCCAAACACCACGGTCAAGGAGACTGAACATAGCAGGTGATGCACTTTAATCCTGCCTGGTGTCAGAGGTCCCTGCTGCAGGTTTTCAGGTTACAAAGCCTAAGCCTGAAAATTATTTATAACTTTTGAACTTTAACGCGTTCTGTCAGCGACTAACTTCAATCTGCATGTGCTGGATTTTATGAGACTGAGGAGCACAGATCACAATAAAACTTTGAGATGGAAATTATACAGGTTTTGGGTTTTTTTCTTTGCCAAAACCAGATAAAATCCAGATACCAGAGGTTACCTTTTAGTAAAATAGTCCACATGTTTGAGCTTTTTTAGAGAACATTAGTGAAACCCAGATGTAACTCTAGAGGAGCTGCAGAGATCCACAGCTCAGGTGGGAGAATCTGTCTACAATAAAACTAGCTGAGGAATCCACAAATCTAGGCTTTATTTTTTTTTTTTTTGAGCTTTTTATGGCACTAGTGGCTCGTTTTTCTGACAGTAGGTTGACAGGAAAGGGGGGATGAGAGAGGGGGAGAGACATGCGGGAAAGGACCACAAGTCGGATTCGAACCTGGGTCGCCCGCGTCAAGGACTTAGGCCTCCGTACATGGGTCATGCGCACTAACCACTGCGCTACCTGCACACCCATCTAGGCTTCATTAAAGAGGTGAAGAAAGCATTGGTGACAGAGATCTATCCTGTTTGTAGTTTAACACAGGCCACAAAATCTAGAATTGTGCTGTTTATGACCCTGAACACATCATTCTCACCCTCATACATGATGTTGGCAGGATGATGCTGAGGAGAGGCGTTTGGTCAGCAGCTGGTCAGAGATGAACTGGTTGTTGAAAACCATTTAGAGCTGGTAAACAACTCGGTAGGTTAAATGAAAGCATATTTATGTGACAGATCTGGTAAATTAATGATTAGACCTAAATCTAACTGAGAATCCATGGCAAAACTTAAACACCTGTTATTCATGGGTAATCTTGATTCAGTCTGTTTGAGAATTAACTATTCAGCAAAAAATAGGAACAAAGGTTTCATTCCCTGAGGTGACGTTCACACAGAGATGAGACTAGATGCATCTGCAAAAGTATTTTTGTTGTTTAGGCATTGCGTTCACGCCGGAGACCATAACCAAAATTGCTTTAACAATTTCAAAGCACCAATATTTGTGTTTTTCTTTGTACAACAATGATGTAGCTCCATCACTACATCACTACGCCATTGAGCCGTGTTCACCTTACATGAGGTATCTGCTCATACCTGATATTTGGGCGAACGGTTTTGATTTGTTTCTGTGGCAGTGTTTCAGACATGCACCTGTAGTTGTAGAAAATGGCAACTCAGGGTGTGCAGGTGGCGCAGTGGTTAGCGCGCACGACCCATGTACGGAGGCCTTAGTCCTCGA
>JAUZNJ010035252.1:0-12349 GCA_034780135.1 Jordanella pulchra
CTGGTTGTTTTCCAGCCTTCCTTACTTTGGCCATGTCCCTGAGGATCAAACACCTTCTGCTTTTTGATCCTTCAATATCGCTGCAGCTCTGAAATATGGTAAAACTGGAGGCAAAAGGCATCTTGGCAGATTCCTCTAAAACCTGCAGGACAGCAGCCCTCGAGGACTGACTTTGGGCTTGACTGACTGAAAGGGAAGTCACAATTTATTCTCATCCATAACATTAGGGTGAAACTGACAATGTCATCCTTAAATATTACCTGATATCAAGTGTGCTCTGCAAACACGAACGTTGTGGATGTTTCCAGTTTAGTCCTTTCGTCTAATTGCATTTAGCCAAAGCTGTCTGTGGTTTTTCTGCCTGACGATGGACAGTATGCGATAAAACTTTACTTTGTTGGTTTTGGCAGGCAAAAACACAACAAGACAACATTTTCCTAGGCAACTGTAACCGCGGTCTGTCCAGTTTGTCACGTGACGCCGCAGTGGTGTAGTCCACAAAGGGTCTATTGATCTCACAACAGAGAAATTCACTACAGTGAATATCTACAAAGTAACGAATAGAGATTTAAGGCGTCTTACATACAGTGAGATAATCTAATGTACACTGAGGTGTGCCAGCAGGATTCATCGGCCGCCATGTTTCAAAGTGGCTGGATTTTTACTTTTTACTCATTTTTTTTCTGCCTCTAGTTTTAGGCAAAATAAAAAAATGAAAAACAATCTTAGATGAAAACACAGTTGTTCTTAAAATCTGTTTGATATTTTTTGATTTTTAGGTTGCATGGTGTTGAAGTGTAAAGTTGTCCTGCGTTGACTTTGTGGTTGGCTGTGATAAACAGGAAGTGGAGTTAGCTAGCTAGTACTGGAGCGAAGTTTTGTGTTGCAAATGGACAAGTTGTTCTTTATCATGTGGGTTAGCATCATCATAGTAGATGAGATGCAGAGAGAGAGAAGTGCCGTGTAGGACAGGAACCGCTAACGGCTCAGGTAAATGTTTCCTAGGTCAGAGTGGATTCGTCAAATGTGTCCATCTCCTCTTTAGCACAGCTACTCATTTAAAATCCATCTCAAGCGAGCGTCAGAAAGTTTTAGTGTGAAATTTAGTATGTCGAATCTATTTTTAGTCTTTCCATCAAGCCCTTCTAATGCCGTCCTTCAGAATGTGCTTAAATATGTCTGATGGCCTGCTGTACCTAAGCTGCTCTAAGGAGCGTTGATGCATATCTTTCCTTCCCAGCGATGTTGGACTTTATAAAAATCTCTTTGCTAGAATCAGAAAAACCTGCTAGTAATTATTCCATCCTTTTTTTTTTTATTTTTTAAAATCCCCCTTCGGTTCAACACTTCATTTCCTCTGAGTTTGCAGTTTGTTGATAAATGATTCATTAATTGTTTTTGCTACTGTCGTAATTTTTTCTCTTCCCTGCTGGTGAAACACCTGAACGTTCCCACTGTGGGACTACAATGGTGTAAACCTACTAATTAGGTTAACACTAAGGAATGAGAACCATAAATGTTTGAAAGTGTTTTCTAGTCAGTTTTCACTGTGATGCTTCTCCTTCCCAGAGGATGGAGCAGTCGTCACCATTGACGTTGGCCTGGCCTACAGAGATGATTTATACAGCGAGTGGACAGAGATGGCTCGTTCATTTGAACAAAGGAACCTAAACTGCAAGTTCGCCCTTGAGAAGGTAAAGAAATGTTTGATTTTGAAGCTCTGGTCTCTGTTTTCATCATGTTTTCTGGTTTAGAGCAGATTTTAACGAGATGTTCACTCTTCCAACCCTCTGCGTTTCCAGAACTATAATAACGAAAACCATCAGTATGAATGTGACCCGCTGCCTTTCATGGAGGTGGGGAGCGTTGCTCATAAATACTATCTGATCAACATCCGCCTGCCGGTCAACACACGCAAGAAGGTTAACATCGGGATTGGAGAGATCAAAGATATTCATCTTGTGGTGAGTTTGCCAAAGATGCAGCTTGATGCTTTCATTTGCTGTTGTGTTTATCATCATTTTTAGCATTGAGGAGAATTTATAAATCCCACTTTAATTACTAGATGTTTGATGCGTTTTATTTCTTAAGAGCATCCATCAGAACGGAGGCTTCACTAAGGTTTGGTTTGCGATGAAGACGTTCCTCACACCCAGCATCCTCATCATAATGATCTGGTACTGGAGACGCATCACCCTCATGACCAGACCTCCCGTCCTTCTGGAAAAGTAAGGCTTCTGTTGGCGAAGGAGGAGTTGGACTCCAACAGAAAATATTCTCTGCCTTTCAGTTTCTTAAAGAAGCATCTGTTCACCTTCTGTCGCATTTAAATCACAGACTTTAGTTGTTTTTATTGATTATTAAGCGACCTACTTTTAACAAACGGAAACATAACAGCTGTGGTAGGCATTTGTATACAGACCCTTTGTACTCTGGGACCTCAAAATGCCATTTCATTGCTACCAATTCCACTCTGGAATTATGTAATTAGTAAATACTCTTATCTGGACAGAGGGAAACCTGACAAACAGACCACAGGTGCGAGAGACTCAAGCGGCTGGTCAGGAGTGCCACAGGGAACTGTACTCTCACCGCTCCTTTTCATTGTGACTTTGTGAAGGGCTAAAAGGGCAGACGCACTACAGTGAGATTAAAAGCCACCAATATCTGTGCAAAGACCGTAGGAGAAAAACACTTGTGTAATCTACTCTGCACACGCATTTGAAACGTTTCATGTGTGCAGATTTGGTATCACGAGGACCCAATATATCATCAGCATGAATGCATGCTCCTCCTCTGCGCTGTTGGCTAGCTCTCTACATTCCCGCAGCCTCTCTCTACTCGTGCATGGACCTCTTTCTGTCTCCTTATATCAATTTCCTTCACTTTGAGGATGAAACCAACCGTAGAAAGTACACCTGTGTCTGTGATTGAATATTTTTCAGGCAGTTCTGCCTCTTGAGATGGCACTGTTTTCTTCCTGGTTGTGGCTAGTAAAGTTAGCAAATGTTCCTCCTCTGCTTCAAACCTGTCGTTGCATCTCCTCCATCAGTTTGAAAAAGTGTTGCATTGTTGTCTGTCGTTGCTGTTATATAAGCGGCAGATAGTATCAACTTTGCACCACGTGAAGCACAGCTTAAACAGACTCTTTCCAAAGACAAAACTCAAATGCTCATTTATTTATTTTTGTTTTGTAGTTTTAATTCCTTATCCAGACGTTGTAAAATCTATAATTTTGGGCTGATTTTTTTCGGGATAAGTACTTTAAAGGCGTTTTGATTGAAATCTGAAGCTGTATTGTTGGTGTAACCTCCCGCTGTGCTGGGAGGACGGATCAGTGAAGAGGCGGCAATCTGTGCAGCAGGAGGGAGCAGACGAAGCGTGAAACGTGCTACGAAATCTTCCAGCACTCAACAGATGCATGCTGCACATGGATTCTTAGAACAGCTACACACACCAGCAAATATACCCCCATCACACACAGCTACATGTCTCTCTCCGTCCCACTTGACTTTTCCAGCTCAGGGCTTTTTTTTCCCCAGATGACCAGCGAGCTCTTAAGATGTGTGACTCGTCGTGACCTATTTGTGGATAGTAGATTATTTTTTCATGCTGTAAAAGCTTTACTAAAGGTTCCTGCCATGCTCACCCTCTGAGACATCAGGATGGTAAACCTCAGATTCCCTTTCAGCTTGAGAGGGATGTGAGGGAAACTTGCTTTTGGTTAAAATGACTCGCTTTTAAACCTAAAACAAAAAATAATTGATGAAATATTACTAACAAATACAAGTAATTTATAGTTTTATGCAATTAAATGCTTTTGGAACCTTGTTTACAGAACAACATGCATGAAAGTTATTTGTTTAAAATAACAGATGCCCAACTGTCTGTGTGTTAGAACAACAGATGAAAGTGTAATTAGAGTTCAAACCGAGGTCAAACGGATAACTGAGCACATATGCAATAAATTCACCACAACTTGCATTCAAAATATAAACGTTCATTTACAAAAATCCTTGAACTTTAGGTCCAACATATTTCAGTTATTAAACTACTATGTAGCCGTTGCAAGAAATGAAAATGAATTTGAAAAGCCATCATCAATAAAATGATGCGATAATATTACTGTTTACCATGAATTTGATGTTTAACAAGCAATGTTCTCTCGAGGGAATCGTTAAGGTGAGGACCCCCCCCCAGCTGTTTCCCCTGGGTCTGAAACAATGGAGCTAGTAGCTATCAGACGTATGGATACTCGGTTTAAAAAGGACTTTTGTTCATATTTTAACAATCAGATGTTGGGAGGAAACATTAACTTTAATGTTATATTCGCATTTAAAACCTTATTGAACTAAAGTCTGTCTTGGCTCAGGCCACGTTTGCATTGGGTTTGTTACCGTGAGGTCACTTTTAGCTTCTTGTTAGCTTGCTTTACGTAACAGAAAAGGATCAGAAATGATCAAAAACTTAAATAGTTCAGCTGGAAACTCTTTCCTTGGCTTTGCTAGACCTGTAACCTCTGTTGATATTTGTTTTTTGGAAGCTGAGGCGTCTATAAAGTGCAGGAAAGCTTAGCCCAGCTGGGAGGCTAGGCTAATCCTCTGTTGTAAAGATGGCCGTTACTGATAAAGATTCATAGGAAGCGATTACAGCAAATTCATATTAGATGGCCTGTATGTTCTCTATATATCATCCAGGCCAAACATTTCGATGGTTGGTTGCAAAGTTTGCTGGCTTTCTCTTCTGATTCTCAGTATGTAATGGAAACCTGTCCTGACTGCTTTATTGACTTTGTTTTGAACATCCATGAGCCACAAGCATTGTGTTTGAGCCCTCCGGACTGGACATCGTGTTGGAACGATCTACGCTTTACTCCTTTCTTGACTAGGAGTCGTCTGGATTGATAACTGCTTCACTCTTCAAACAAACTTATCTCTTCAGCAAAAGCCGCAGTCATTGTAGTGTGAAATGTTGTAAATACCTTTGCTTCTCACAGCAGAGTGTCGGGGGGGGGGGGTGTTAATTGTCGGTCTGAGGCAGGAACTGCAACTGAAATTGGAGGGTAGTAGTGAGGGTGTATCATGAGATAAAAAAATGGGAATCAGCAGTATTTGTCAATGTGAAACCATAAAGAAAATCTTACACAAACTCTGACTCATAACATGCAGCTAAAATGGAAAAAAGGCTTAGTAACACACAACTTCCAACAGCCTGCAAGACAAAACATGAAAAGAAGTTAGTTGTACAGCAGAAGCAATAAAAGACTGGAGGAAAAACAAACCCTTAATATTTAGATTAATCTAAAGTTGATGATCATATTGACTAATGATTAATAAGCAGGAATTTTCCTATGTTTTAGATACTGACCATAAGAAATAAAATGAGTTTTTTTTTTTTTTTTTACACATTATTAAACCCTATAGGATAAATTAATTGTCATCATTTGCTATAATGGGTGGTAACTTCCAGTTTATCCCGTGTTTGCATTTACAGATAGAATCACAATAAGTTGATTTTGCATCCTTGTAACAATCAAACAGAGTAATTAAGATGAAATCTGGATAGATTTGTTTTTGCTTTACCTCCTTCCACTCTGGCACAACTTCTATTGCAAATACATATAAGGCTCAGCTTTAGCATGAACAGCAATGCCCTCTAGTGGATGGCAATAACACTACAACACTGCAAACAATTCATTCTAAGTGAATGTTATCAGTCAATCAGATGGAACAAATATTAATTTAATAAACTATTAATCTACAATTATTTGTCATTTAAATACTTGTTTACATTCCTAGTTTTAACTTGTTATATTAAAAATTCTCCTATTGTCTATAGTTAAAAAGTTAGCTATGGTTGGTAATGTTGGGAAAGCTAGCCAGATTTGAAAGCGGTACTCCCCTTCCCCCCCCGACGTTTAAAGCTAAGCCCTCCCTGCAAACTCGAACGCGCATCTTGCAGCAGATCTCTGGAAAGCAGAGGGGAACTGACTCAACTGTTTCTTTCAAACACTTTGGACTTCAAACTACCTCATTTCAAACCCACCTGTAAATGAATACTATTGTAGCATGCTAAGTTTAGCAATACTAGCCATACGAGTTTCAGCATGTTATTTGTTTCTCACAGGTTTTTTTCCCCCCACTTGGATCAAGTGGCAGGGATTGGTCAGAGTTTTTAGAGGCCAGAGGCTCAGACACACGTCTGAATTGTTTTATTTATTTATTTATTTTTGTTGCTTTTTCTGATGATGGAAGAAACTTTTCACTTAATATAACAAAAAGTGTTTCTGAACAGGATTACAAACTATAGCTTGAAATGTAAGAAGCAAAGCCCTTCCTCCTGCTGCCATCATGTTTTACACTCACATCATTTACTAGCGACATGAAGAGACCTGTTTCCTTGCTTATAAGGGGCCATAAAAGTCTTTATTTTTCTCGCAGTCAGTTTCCCAAAGCCAGACAAATAGAGACTGAATGTAGAAACTTGTTGGTAAAGTTATGCAAAGTAGGAGGCAAAGGGAATTTGGGGTTTCTGTTTTTTTTTTTTTTTTTTTTTTGTTTCACTAATGCATTATGAAAATAAATCATGTTAGAAAGACTGTCTGCTTCACTATTGAAGCCACATGTTTAAGGACACAGTAGATTTGTGGGTTTAGCAGCATGGTTGAGTATAAAGTTGGAGCTTGGTAAAACTTCCAAATCCTTAATCAGCTTCTTCGGCTCTTGTTTGGTGTCATTTTATTGATTTGTGGACATCTCTGAGGATAGAGAGGAGCAAACGAATGGTCCTTTAAAGAATCACATCTGGGCTTTTTTCTACATCATGACGCCTCCGTTGACTACTTTGCTTATTTGTTCCTGCGAGGGAGAAGCCTTTCCACTTCTATCAAAAGTTGCTGGTTGTCAGTTGGGAGAATTTCCCACAATCTCTGCTCCTCAACCCCCAAATGCATTTTTCTTACATATGTAACATTATTCAGTAGCGTATCGCCAAAAACCTTTGTTTTAACTAAGAGATGTTTACTCAACATAAATCTTCCTGCTTCCTTCTACCAAGTTTACTGTAGCCAAATAAAGTGATTATTTAAAGAGAGGAAAAAATGCTAAATAGTTGCAACAGTTTAGGCATGTGGAGGTTTTAGACCCTACAGATCCTTACTGTAATTCGTTTTATTAATATTCATTTTATTGATCTTTGGTACAAACTCCCACACTACACACAACTGTTTAATTGTCCTTCAAGCACTGCATTACAGGCAGTGTGAGCAGAGTATTTATTAATTTTGATAACATTTAATTAATCAATTTAGGATTAATTGTAGATTAATGGCTTATCAGATTAAAATTTGTTCCATTGAATTAACTGATGACTCTCACTTAGAATTTATTTCAGTGTTGTAGTATTACTGCTGTCAACCAGAGGGCGACACTGTTCATTCTTAAGCAGAGCCTCACTAGTAGAGAGGAGGCATGCTAGAGCAGAAAAATGACTGGATCCAGAGTCTAGTCTGGATTATTTACGCTGTTTAATAAAGACAAGGATGCAGGATGAACATCTACTGTGTTTGGAAGGAAAGGATGTGATGATTTAAGGGTCAGAGACTTTATGTAATACCTGATAGAAAAAAACCACATGCTAGCAATTAGCACTGTAGACGTTATAGAGTTGATGGACCCTATGGAGCCAAGTTTTAAAATTTCCTCTGAGATCAACCAGAACCACCTGTTTAAAAGCTCTGCTAACAGAATAAAGTCTTTGCTCTGATTGATGGATTACAGTAAAAACATAGAGCTACATAACGGCTAATATCCAGTTCATTGAAAAAAAAAGAGACAATTAGTCTGACAGTATGTTGGAGCGACATACCCTGTCTGTTAATGATGGCTCTACATCCCTGTTCATTGGAAATCTTTATTTTTTTACATCTAAGCATCTTTTCGTTTTATAATTCTGTAAGTTCTTTGTCTTATCTTTATAAACGAGTTTATAACGTGCTAGAAAACATTTTGTGTTTATCTGTAACACAATTGGCTAGGGCTGAAACAATCAGAGGGAAAATCACAATTAATTGATCAAAATAATCCTCAACTATTTGGTTAATCGATTCAACGTTAAATTATGTGTACAGACTCTAAAATGTGCAATCTGCTTAAGAAACAACAACATCTGTCAGGAATTTAAGCCAAAACTGTACAAAAAATATATACATTTAGAATTTAATAAAAAAAAAAACTTCCTCTCTGTAAATATATTCAAAGCAGAACTCATAAGTGGTTGTAGTTTTAGCTCCACCTATTTCAAATTCTGTAAGAAAAAAACTAAATTTAATCACCTTTTTCTATCCGATTATTATTCTATTTGTGATTCCGCATATTGTAAATAATATTTAGCCCTTTGTCATAGAAAGAAAAATACAAGAGGAAGCTGAGGTTTTTGGGAAAATTGCTGCTTATCAATCAACCGTCAGTCAATTGATTAGTTTAATCAAATTTTGATGAATCCATGGATTCATAACTTGCATCCCTACATGCTCTTGGATTGTTTAGAAAACAGTTTAAAGTGTCTGATTAACAACACTTTAAATCACTGCCGATCATCTGGAAAAAAAAAAAACTGCTGTTGCCACCAAGAGCAACACAAGTTGTTTGTTTTAGAGGATATTTCTCTTTTGCATTAAACTATGCTGGATTAAATTAAATCAATAATTGCATGAAAACATTTACATTAAACTTAAGTTCAAGTTAAAAGGAAGAAACGTTTAAGGAAATGAATACTGCTTGCTTTGTCACAACAGTAAGAGGAGGCAGAGCTCATCCGGTTTGCTGTCCAGCTTGGCCTCCTGTTGAAATGCAGAGAATCATAAAGATGCGAATCAGATGCCAGACGTCTTATTTTGTTGAGCGTGTGAAATATCGCTGCCAGGAAGGAGCACTATCTTAATAAAAAGTATGTTTGTCTTTATCAGGGTCATCTTCGCTCTTGGCATCTCCATGACATTCATCAACATCCCCGTGGAGTGGTTCTCTGTCGGCTTTAACTGGACCTGGATGCTTCTTTTTGGAGACATCAGACAGGGCATTTTCTACTCCATGCTGCTCTCCTTCTGGATCATCTTCTGTGGCGAACATCTGATGGTACTGTATTCATCAAACCACGTCGTTAGCTGAATATAGCGAGGGGTAACCTCTAAGTCAGCGGAAAACACAGCCACAGTTTTCATTTTAAAAGCTGTTTAAATTAAACACGCGCTCTGAATGCCAGCGGCCGTTACCCCGGCAACCGCTCAGCATTTGGGTATCCAGACTTCATTCCTCACTTATCTGTTTTTAAGATTGAAATAGTTAAAAAAAAATAGCTGAATTGTTTGATTGTTTTCAAAAACTAAAAGCAAAAAAGGTCAAATTGAACTGATAAAATTTCAAGAGCTGTCATTTTTTTTTTTTTTTTTTCAGCTACCCAAATCCAGATCAAAACATATGGCTGCTGTTTTAAAGGGCCAGTGTCGCGTGTTTTCCAGGCAGATACTTCGATTCTTTCAAAATTCAACCTTTACTTTTTAGAAGAAGATAGTCTGTATTAAAAAAAAATCAGACTTTGCATCTTTGCCATTTTTAAAGAGGTTTCTTTAAGAACCTCCAAATGTTTTCATCCCTTTCATTGCAGCTCATCATCAAAACAATCCTACCTGCCGTTTACAACCCGTCTTTGAAGCGTTGTGTTTTACTGTTTAAATATAAATATGTTTCAACGCATTAAAACATTTTAAAAATAGTCACTCAATTTAGTTGAACCATTAAATAATCCAACAGGAAGAAGAATATCTTTTGGCCCAACATGCATATATTTTTATATATTAATTGTTTTTTTGGGGGGGATAGGTTATCGCTGATCCCAGCAGAGCAGCGTTCTAAACCTGCGGAGCATCTCTGCTCGATGGTTTTGCAGTTCAGTGTTTTAATTTTATTCTCATAAGTAATTATTACATTTAACCTACTTGTGTTTGCATTAAATTAAATAAAACTCGTATTTGATCATTTTTATAATTGGAAATAAAAACTGTTTTGTTGTGTTTGTTTTTTTTTTGTTTTTTAAATGGAAAAACAAATGAATAAAACACAGATTAAAGGAATCTACTTGTCATTCAACTTTCCAATTTGATTTTGAAATAAACAAAAACAGAATCACTTTTTTTTTTTTTTACCAGTTTTATATTTAAAAGTAAAAACCAGAACTGTGATCCAAGAAGGAACCATAAGTGTGATGGTCGATCAGAACCAGTGACAATGATCATAAAACAGCTGAGTTTAGGAGAGAGACGGAGCCATCGGGTGAAAGCATCCAATTCTTTTTCTTTTTGTTTTTCTCTCTGTTTCCTCGCAGGACCAGACGGAGAGAAACCGTTTTTCAGTTTACTGGAAGCAAGTCGGCCCGATTGTGTTTGGCTCCTGCTGCCTATTTATCTTCGACATGTGTGAGAGGTGCAAGAAAACACCTTTTTGCCCCTCTGTTTTTGCTTTTATACCTAATATTGGTGATCACTGTTAAATGTTGCCTTTCTGCCTTTACCTTTTATATATTTATAGAATGAGAAAAACATGTTTTAATTGCCCACAGACATGAATCATTTTCTTTTGTGTTACTAGGGGTGTCCAGCTCACCAATCCCTTCTACAGCATCTGGGCCTCAGACGTAGGAACGGAGCTAGCTGTATCCTTTCTACAGGACCCTCAAAGGTCCTCGGAAGGTTCTACATTTTAGAACATATATTTAGGGATATGGAAAGTTGTTTGATTATTTTTTTTATTCTTTTAATTTTCTGTGGATGATGACTGCTGTCTGTTTAGATGTTTCATGTACATAGTTGGTGTAACTGCACCCCCCGGCCGTTCACTTGGAGATATGCCCAGAAAATGCCAGTTCAGCAGGAGGAAAGCTAGGCTAATTGGTTGGTTATCAAGGGACCCAAATATTCAGTTTATTTTATGTGTTTATTTTTGTCATAGGATGAAGAATATTGCCTATTTTTATTTTTTTTGTGGACGACAACTTGTGTGTCTCCAACGGTTATAATTAGTTATATTGCCTGTATGATTTTTGTTTATTTCCATAGTTGGCCAAAGTTAGATCACTTTACTCCAACCACTATCTGCTCATAAAGATAGTGTGTGAAACCATCCTATGGTTCTATAAGGAAAGAAAAACAAAAGGAATCCGTCAGAGAGAAACTGTTTTTACAGTCAATCAGTATGTAGCTCAACATCTGCGTTAGCATCTCCTAGCAGCATCCACACAAACACCTGCTTCTTCAGCAAACTCTCCCCTCTTCCTCCGTTTGCTCCTCCTCAGCTTCACCGCTTTTTATTTCTACATTCTCATCAATTTCAACGTCATCCAGTTCAAACTGAAAAGGTTTAACTTATGTTATTTTGGCGGGACAGAGCTAGCGCGACAGGACCTAGCATACATCATTTACCCAACAACATATTGACGTCTGTGTGAAAATACTTTATCGAAATGTATTAAAACTAAACTACTGTATTGTATTTACATCAAAAACAAATATTTCTCAAAGTTTATTATTGTGGCTTATCATGGATCACTTTAAAGCTAGCATCAGCTAACACTGCTAACACAACAATAGCACCCGGCATCCCTACTAGAAGCTGGATCAGTCGAGGTTATTGTGACGAGGAATAATAAATGATCCTACATGTTTAGTAACTGAATTGGGATTTGTCATGCAGCTGTTTCTTTCCTAGCTTGAAGTTATTTTTTAATTCTTTTTATTTTTTATGTTTGGGACGGTGGAAATCCTCATGACTTGATGACATCATTTGTCTAAAACGATGTGAAAGTATAGTTTCTCATGACACAAAGGCCAAAAGATTAGGATGATTAAATATTAGGATATTTTGAAGTGATGTGTATTCATACTGCCTCTATGGTTCCTTGAGCAGTACTTCCTCAGATGTCGTTCATAATTGTGGCCGGAATCTGTGCCTGTCTCTACTTCCTCTTCCTCTGCTTCATGGTGTTTCAAGTCTTCCGTAACATCAGCGGTAAAAGGACGTCCCTGCCGGCCATGTCCAAGGCCAGACGCCTGCATTATGAGGTTTGTTTGATTCAGTTCTAATTCATCCTGCTTCGTTTCAAGGTTTTTAATGAAGACTGTAAGGAAGGAATGTCGTCGTGTTGAACGCAGGTGGAAAAAGGATAAATTGCAGGTTACTTTTCAGATTTTAAAAGACTGTTGGCATCTCTACCAGAGCACAGTTAAAGAGGCAAAAAGGGAATACTTGGCAAATATCATTCTCTCAAACTGCCATAACCAACGTGTTTTATTTAACAC